>VALG01016682.1:0-17252 GCA_009835305.1 Ipomoea purpurea | reverse complement strand
TTGGCTTGTATTTGTAGTCTTGTGTAGCATTTATGAATTTTCTGGAGACTGGAGAGGATGGGGCTTCGTCTGGTTGAGTTTCAGGGTCTCATAATCAATATTTCACGAGATCCATATTTGAAAGGATTGATTGTGATTGAGATTTATAAAACCATTCCCATCAATGATTTCTAGGGAGATTTTTGAAAGTAATTTATGTAGAAAGAAGAGGGAGATGAGTTCTTAGAGCATCCACATCAATAAATAATTGTGAAGAGAATGCAGTATTAATTCACTCAGTTCAAGTTTATAGTTAATGTGGGGGAGAATAAATTTGGAAAGAATACCTCTACAAATGTCAAAAATTATGTCAGAAATCAAAAAATGGAGGAACAACTGCTGTGCGTGTTTCGCGCACAACAACAGTCCACACGGGCGCGCCGATCGGCTTGCCTAAACTTTTTTTTTTTTGGTTTTTTTTTTTTTTTCCCTCCCCTTCCCACTTTCTCTTTCCTAATCACTCTTACATTATCCCCACATTCTTCCCAATTGATGCGGATGCTCTTAGCTAAAGACCTGATTTTTTTTGTCTCAAAAGTGAGACCAAGTATTTTGTCATTGTCATTGAAGTAAATTTCGTGATTTACCTTTATCGTTTAGGGCTTTTGAGCAAGAACATGTGGAACTATGAGTAATCTTAGCTAAGTTGGTCACACAATTGACTTGATAACCACAATGTTATAAATTCGACTCCTCATGCGATACCTATTAGCCTTCTTAGTTTGAGCAGATCAGCTATATACAATCTAAGTTGGTTTACATCCTTGTGGTTCTTTGCTGGTGATGGCCTCAAAGTGAGCTTTACCCAGAACGCACATCGAGTGTGGGTTCCCCAAAAAATCAAAGAACAAATGAGACCCTCGAAATTAGGATGCAATCCTTTTTATGGTGAGTTAAGGGCGAACAATAAGTTTTAGAATGATGTATTGGTTGGTATAGAATTTTTGTTAGGAGTGAAGTAAAAGTGGGTAGTAAAACCTTGAATCATGGTAAATTAAAGTCCATGTATGATGAATATAGGACGGATGGGCAGGGTTGGTGAATATAAATGCTACATTGGTGAAAGAATTACGGAATAGGAGTTGGTAAGTAGTGTACCATACAAATTGCATTGATAAGGTGATATACTTTTACATTAATGGAAGTATAAATACACAACAAACAAACATTACAACCATATATGCTTTTCCTTGTGATATTAAGTGAGAGGTAATGAATTGGCAGCATTTTCCTTTCAAGGAAATGAAGTTGGAGTTGGCAATTACATAATCCTTCCATTTGTGTAAAAGTATACCATAGTGGAGTAAAATTGGACCACCAAAAAGAGTTTGGAATTTAGCAAAAAATGTCATTTCCACATTGGTTCTTAATTGGCTATTAAGGGCAGGCCACACTTGAGTAGCTTACCAGCTAAGTCTTTGGTTTTTAGTTCCTCTGTGGCATTGGTCTCCACTGCTGAAACCCAGTCTTGTCTCTTTCTTATCAATGGCATGGCCGGTGGTCATAATACCTCAATCCCAATCAATTTAGTATAATCCTATTCACCAAATTAGTTGAGATTGGGATTGTCTATGGCTTTAATTTAATTGTTATTTAGATGTATGTTGACTTGAATAAATTGTGATTAGAACAATATAATGATAGGTTTAGTATTCTTATTATATCTTCCCATAACCTAGCTAGCCCATATAGCCCATTTCAATATAAAGGTCTCATTTAATGCAGTGCGCTAGAGTTCCGTCCTTTAAGTTAGAGAAGCGTAGCTAGTGGATCACTCTAATTGGTAAATTTTTAATTGAAAGAGTAAAGGATTACTGGGATTGGTGTAGTTTAACTGTTCCAATCTCACTGTTACGAGTCTAACCGTTCCAATCTCATTGTTACGACTCTAACCGTTCCAATCTCATCACTTTCCCAATTGAAACCTTATAGAGTTATAATTTGATAATAACATTAATGGTGTGTAAATACAACCTAGGCAATCAATAGTAAGTGGACTGTTAATACAATTCAAGCAGTTAAAAAGGAAAGTGTAGTCTAAATTTAGTGAATGTTTTGTTTGTTGTATCTAATTTATTAGTTGGCTAAGTAACTAACCAATAAGTTTTTGATTAGTTCACCAATCACCACACTAATAATGTATTTGCAATTTCCAAATTGTTTTTTTTTTTGGGGGGGGGGGGGGGGGGGGGGATGGCAGTTGTATCCACTAGCTACTTTAATAAACAAGGTAAACCCCCGATTACACTATTTAATTAGTCCATCTTTAATCAACTTTATTTATTTATCACCCGTACTAATTAATTTAGTAGGTGGACCATTTGTTTGCTTTGTGGATTGCCAGATTCAACAGGTCTTAAATCTAATCTCTCATAAAAGGAATTGAAAAAGTGACAAAAGTTCAAGAATAAAGAGAGAAAGTTATAAATACATGAAAAAGATAGGCCTATATATAAGAGTTGAATTACCAATTATGATAGGTAAAATCAAAATAAATATTGTAAACATCACATATATTGCTGAAAGATAGGTGTTATGATTATATCTTTGAATGTATCGTCATCACAATTAATAAAAGAACTTCTTCGCTTCTGTGGGAGTAGATAAATTGTTGAACCACATAAATCTTGTTCTTCTTTGTTTTCATGTCTTTATTTTTTTATCTCTTGCTCCCGTTTTTTCTCAACAATGAAAAAAAAAAAGTTAAGAAAAATCAAGAGATGCTCAAGAATGTTTATGATGATGCAAAAAGATTTGTGGAATCATATTATTGATCAGAAAAGAAAAATAAGAAAAAGAATAGTGGAATATAATGAAGCATTTGGAATCTGATTCTTGGATGCTAGCATATTGTACAGATGGATTCTGCAAAAGAGAGACAATAAATATTATATGATCAACTTAAAGAGCATAAAAATAACAATGCAAAATGCAATCCAAAGACATGATGGATTGGATGGCTATGATTTATGACCACTTCATTAGTGGTTGTTCAAAGGCTGCAAGATTCAATCACCAATAAATACAAAGATATATACTTCATATTCATTATATTTATGTTCAATTCTGTTATTAGTTAGATTAGAATCATGTATAAAACATGAAAATGAATTTGAGATCAAATTATGATGTATAGTACTCTAGGTGAGTCATATAAAACATGTGATCTCGATAAGATTTGCATTTGTGCAGACATCTTTTATACTAAGTGTATTTCTCTTATTTAACAAACTTCTATCTAACTAAGTACTTTTTTCCATCAACTTTCCATGTCACTAATTATTATTTATCTGTCTGAAAAAAGTGATTGAGTGAATATAGTATATAATTCTCGTACTAGAGATATTACACAAAATTAAAAAAATTTCAGTGGACATCCTTAAATTGTTGTTACATGTTTCTCTCATCATCCAAAAAAAAATGTGCATTAAATGTGGCTGTGTTTCCATTCTCACAGGTTGCAGATGCTTTAGTCTCTCGCAAGACCAACTTTCTATGAGATTGGGTGTTGCTATTTGCACCACCCATTGACTAAAATGAGGTAAAAAGCACTTTGAAAATGTAAAAATGTAATAAATATGGGTGGTGCAAATAGCCTAATGGTGGTCAAAAATGCTATTTGCACCACCCTATTAAATTTACAATTATGAGGTCAAAATGTAAAAAAAAAAAAAAAAAAAAAAAAAAAAAAGAGCAGCCATCGCCCTTCTCCGGTGAGAAGGCGACGGACTGCCTTCTCACCGGAGAAGGCAACTGGGCTGCCTTCTCCGGCGAGAAGGCGACCCACACAGTGGGCTGCCTTCTCGCCGGAGAAGGCAGCCACTGTGTTGGGTTGCCTTCTCCGCGAGAAGGCAGCCCACACAGTGGGTAGCCTTCTCGCCGGAGAAGGCAACCCACTTAGTGGTTGCCTTCTCCGGCGAGAAGGCTACCCACTGGGCTGCCTTCTCGCCGGAGAAGCAGCCCACTGGTGGGTTGCCTTCTCCGGCGAGAAGGCTACCCACTGGGCTGCCTTCTCGCCGGAGAAGGCAGCCCAGTTGCCTTCTCCGGTGAGAAGGCAGTCCTTCTCACCGGAGAAGGCGATGATTTATTCTTTTTTTTTTTTTTTTTTTTTTTTTTATGTTTATTGTTAAAATAATAAAATAATAAATCTTACCACCTACTTTGACTACATTTATTTGCACCACCTACTTTGGTATTTGCACCATCTATTTGACCTATTAAATAGGTGGGTGCAAATAGTAAATAGGGTGGTGCAAATAGAACTCCCATTAATTATTATGTGTACTCATGAAAGTATAGTCCAAATCTGGGCATGGTCAATAAAGTTTTGTGGTTCACGTGGTTCTGCCTTTGTATGATTATAAACTTATAATTATTAATAGTAATAATTGTTTAATGAAAACTTTTCAGGTAAGCAAAGGGAATCCTCGAAAGCAGGTGTGGGCTGGAAACACGGATTGGAGCACTTTTTAGCTCCTTCGACCTGTGAAGGGAGGAAAGCCACAGCTTGTCTAGTCCAGAAATTCTTGTCTCCTATTTTAGTTTCTGAAAAGTTTAATGTGATTAACATCATTAGTAATTAAACCTTAAAATCATCGAAGATTTAGCCCCTCAAAGGTTCTTCAGGTTGATGGTTATTGACTTCTTGGCAAATGGCAATGCTCACAATGGGGGAGGAGCCAATGTGTAGTGCAGAGGAGGGTTGTGTATTGCTTGGGTGAGAGGACACCGGTGTTATTATGGAATAGGCCTCAATTACGAGAAAAGTCTTTTGTAAGACCATCTCACATGAAACGTGTAATACTTTTTAGCTAAAATGTATTACGCATCTCACGTGAAATGATTTCACACAAGACCCACCTTAGTGCAAACACCTTTAAAACATGCCCAAGCACACGTCGTTTTCTCTGTATATGAGCATTGATGGGGTGCGGACCCAATGGGCCTAGGGCCCGAAGAAGAAAGAAGATAGGAATGGGTGGAAAATTGGGCCCACGAAAGATCGGTCCCCAACAAAATGGAAGGAAAGCCCAGAGATAGATATAACCGAATCCAAGAGGTCAGCGTGAGCAGATGGTCGGCACGAGCAGAGGTCGGCTCAACAAGATAGCCGTTGGCATTTAAAGAGCCCCTTCAAAGCTCGGTCAAACAGGCCGTTGGGAGACCCAACAGCAAGCCCAACGGCCTCTAGGTTTAATAAGCCACATTATGGCACTTTCAATGTATGCATTTAAATTAACAAGGGTGACCCGCTATAAAAAGGCCATTCGAGAATGTAAAAGGCAGCCAAGTCCTGGGAAGTTCTATTCAGCTATTCAACATCAAGCTCACAACTAAAATAGATTGGGAATGCTTCTGTGTGAATGGTACATAGAAAATATGTCCAAATCTACAAGTTTATGACAAAAATACTGGGTGAAAAAGATAGAAATTGTCAATTGATTATAAATTGTACAGTATTTGGTACAACATGGACACTAAGAATCATCAGCTACAACAAAGACTACATCATTTACTAAGCTAATGTTAACACTAAAGAAGGATTGTACCTTCCTCTCCCAAACACTGATCTAGTCATCTCATGCGAAATCTAGGACCAAAGCGACAACACAAACTACAAACGGGGATTGGGTTGTTTCCGACGTCAGCTATATTAATATTAGTAAAGACATGGTAAGTCAAATACCTAGTGAAAGTTGCTGAAACTAAGTCACATTAGGGCACAGAAGAACGGTTCGCTGGTCAACTATCTTTCACCTTGCTGCTTCCGTCAGAAGCTTTTGATGCTTCGTAAGAAGAAAGGAAGTACGTGCCCTGATTTTTCTGCAGAAATCTGCAACAAACACCCGAATGCAATGTTTGAAATTAGCGATGCCTAGTTAAAGCATGTACTTAACAGATAAAACGTCTTGGTTATAACACGGGTGAGGAATAGATACTTGAGGAAATCCAGCAATTTCTGCTGCCAAACTAGTTAATGTCTCCTCTTCAATTTTCACACAAGCCAGTAGCTCAGGCAACTTCACTGCAAACATCAGCAACCGATGGAGCTTAGGGAGTTCATAAATTTGCAAGCAAACTATGAGATAACATATTTTTACTTCTGAACAAAGCTACTACTAGAGTTACTACCCCCACCCTTAAAATTTTGCGAACTTCATGGAATGGGTTTCATACTCCCATAGGCCATGGAAAATATAATATACTACATAAAGTTTTCATAAACAGGTGTTCTTCACAATGTTGCCATCCCATCAATGAATGCATGAAATTCATCAAACATCGGTAATGTAAAACTAGTTTCCCCCGTGTTATGACAAGGAATAGTTCATCAACTTTGGGAAACGTAAGCATGCATTACCAATGATAGGCGCAACAGATGTTCAGCTCCATATACACTAGACGGGAGAGACATTATCTGAAACTGTGTCATTATTGTTGGCGTCCTTTTTGTACAAAAAAAAGTATAACTGGCAATGATTTGTCAAAATACGATCTTATGCCATTGAGAATATTCTCCAAACTGAATCAGCATACCTGTTTACATGAAACATAAAGGGGAAATCAGCAAACCGTGCAAATCACATCGTTATTAATCATTTTTCTCCCTTTTTCCCCTTTATACTCAGCTAAACAGAATAGTTTGTGCCCCGCAGTGTAAACAGTTAATACAAGGGAAAAAAAATCAGAAGTCAGTTACATTTTGGTTAAATCATGTGCTCTAGGCAATCTAAAAGTTCCTAACCATGCATTGTAAACAACGGGCTAGTGTTCAACCATCCTATATCTACTTATGAAAAGGGAACTATTGAGCTTCCATAGGATGTCTTTGGTCTTCCAATTTTTTTAGCATTCACCCCATACATGACCTTGCTTGGTATTCATTAGCTTACCAAGAAAATTGGCCAGAAATCCAAATATTAAGTAGAAACCATATTACTAAATTAACACAAAAGATTATCCATCAATGCCATTTAAAGAATATGTGTCCATTCTTTTGGAAAGCAATAGAAAGATACACTCACATTGCCATCCTTTTTTGACCAGTGTTTCAAGGTAATTCGTCAGTATATCATCAACACTGGGAGATCGTGGAAGTTTTACACAAGCTGCGAGAAAACAATTCGAAAGTTTAAGTCGCATAGGAGAATGAATATTTCAGTTTAGATTCCGAAATAAAAGTCTCTTAAAAAGATTAAAAACTTGTTTGGATATTTGACACTTTTCAAATCCATTAAGACAATGAACTCCAAAAAGAATCATCACTAAAACAGCATAGGTAGCTGATTCATTCCTTTATGTGAAAGATATTTGTAACCACTACTTCTTTCTACTTTTATATGGATACTGCTGGTATTAAAAACAAAGGAACATATCTCCCATACCAGTATTCTGCTGAGTGATGAACTCCCAATCATCAACAAGTTGCTTCTTTAAAGTTGATGGAATTTGAATCTTGAGAGCTTCTCAGCGGACGCATTGTCCTTTCTGTTTATTGAAAAGCTCCAAATATCAAAGGTTTAGTATTATCAAAGCCAAATTATGTACTACACACTGACCAAAAATTAAAAAAATAAAAATAAAAACTCATTTAGCCCGTTCACTGGAAAATCTTGTACAAATTACATTACATATGTGAAATTGTGACATTGATTTGGAAAGGCACTCTCATAAAGATCAGAAAATAGGGCAGCAGAGGAATGAATCATATTGAGCAGCAAATTCATTCAATTTATTGTACAATTGGAGGTAGAAAACATGGGACCGACAATAGGGGTAAGGCACATAAATCGGAGAACTATATTTAAGAATTAAGTCAATTAACTTCAAATAGATAAGAAATTTAAAATAGAAGCAAAACCTCTGTTGTTGGAGTCACCCTTTGCGTTTTTTTCCCTTTGGGAACTGCAGCAGAAGTAAACCAATTAGATATAGTGCCTTAAAATATTTTGTTTATCTCTCACATGAATAGACAATTATCACCTACAAACAGTAATGACATACCGTTCGTTTCATTTCTCTTTATCCGCATTCAAACTATCAAAATTATTTTCACCCAGGGATATCAAAAAGGATAAAGTCAAGAGAAGAGTAGAAAAATATTAAAAGAGAAGATATACACTTTTTTGTATCATCTTTTTCAATTTTTGGAATCTGGTCAATTCAAGGCACAACAACAATATAAAGCTTGTAAGTAATCTACCAATTAATGCCACTGAAAAGCTACCCAGTACAGGAATGCCGTTCAATTTAACTAGATGATAAATGAGCTGTGTTCAAAATTACGTCATATGCCACACAAAAAATACAGTAAGTCCTTTCACATTAACATACCAACTGAGCTTTGGTTTAGTTTGTGGATGAACGCCCTAAATTGTATTCTTCTCCCACTTCCCAATTTCTTGTGAAGGGCGCTGCTGCTTTATGATATTGTTCATCAGTATAGTTTCATCAAAGCGTTGATGCCTACCTCATTAATTCCCCAACTTTGCAAGATAATATACTTCAATATCTAATACATATAGTACCTTTTGCACATACTCCAGTTCATTGCAATCTGAAAATCAGAACCAGAATGGTATGCTAGTAACTGTTGTAATCAAAGCTCAAGAACTTCGGAAATCACATGAGATATACTTACTTCTTGTTCCAACCCTGGCATGAATGAAAAAAAAAAATTATTACTTTGATGCCACTTAGATTAAAAGGTATGTACAAAAAGGTTATAGATTAAAATACAATAACATTGCTATAGTTTGATTTAAGACGACCACTTTAAAATTCTCTGACTAGGCTGCTAGGGGAAGAAAGGGTAGGCGTTGGTGGTTTGCAGAAGTTAATAACACTCACCAATAATGAACAAAATATCTCCATCATCTCTCTAAGCTCAGCTTTTTGGACTTCAGAATAAATTTGGATCTGCATCAGAAAAAGAAAGGGAAAAAAAAATATTACAAGTAGAAAAATGGTACAGGGGAAACAGAAGCATGCAGATGTAAACAATTCGTATAAGGTTTCAGTACGATTCCAATTGGTCTATGAAACTTGATGTTCGTAACCACAATGCCTCATCAGTAAATATGCATCCTCTATTCATAAATTCATGTAAGGAGGTTTGGTTTAAACAGTCAGCTCCAAATAAGCAATTTCCCCAACCACATGTTTCAACTTTTCAACCATTGGGTTGACTGAGAATGGAAGGTCATTACTAGTTGCATTAGTTTCAATTTTAAAAAATTGAACTTGGCTTTTTGCTAAGCTCTTTCCGATAGCATCTTTCCCTATTTCACATGTATTCCGCATACTTATATCAGCATATATGTCTCTCATGTGGTGTGTATTGAAATATGACACTTGGGGACTGCTAATTATCACATTTTCAATTTATCAACTGAACAACTTGGGACAGTAATTATGACATAATTAACCCAAACTGCCAGCACAACCAAAATAGCAGTGAAAATTCAAGCAATTGACTATTCTCCCAAAGAGTTAAGCTTCAATTAATGCTCTACACTATACATTCAATTTAAGCAGGTGAAAAGAAATGAAATTTATGAAGATAAATAGATGTTAATTCATAATTTCCCCCTGAGAAAAATTAGCTTAATATCGTTGGTTACTGACATAGAAGAGAGACTTGCCTTACTTAAGATGCGAAGGGCATGGTAAGCTAGGACCTTCTCTCCTTCAGGGAAGTTAGAGCTGGATCGAGTCTGGAACTTCGCCGGACGACTTTGTCGCTGTCCGTAGCTATTCGTTCCTTGGAGCTCACCATTTTTTTCTTTTTCAAATTTCCAGAGTTCTTCAACTGATTTTCCTGGTAAACGGTCTGTAAGAACTGAACTCTACTTGCTCCGTGCTTGCTCTGATTTGCTGTTGTTGAGCTAATCTCCGGCGAAAGTCGCCGCCGAGTGTCGGGACTTCTATCGCCGGTTCGAATTATATGATGCCGGATCCAAGTGGATCTTGCATGTGAGTTAACTGAACAACAACTGTGCGGTGTGCGCTGTGCCGCTCTCTTCTTCAATTTTTTTTTTTTTTTTTTTATTACGTACTATTATTCTTTTATGGTTTTTATTTGTTTTCTCTCAATTGGCCAAAAAAAACAACGGATATAAAACTAGAATAAGGACTTGTGCACTTTTTTTTTTTTTTTTTTTTTTTTTTTTTTAACAAGAGATTGGAGAGAAAAAAAGTATGACACAATCAATATAAATACCATTTGAGAGAGTAATAATTCTTAAATGTCCTAAATTAAATAGATTGACTTATTTGGGAGAACAATATCACAGGTTATTTATAAGTGATTGGACATTCAGATACATTATAAGCAATAATACGAAGTGTAAATACATAATTTTTTTTAAAAGTGTAATTATGGTCTAATACTTGACTATTGACTGGCCATTCTTGGTAGGTGCATAGTCTCAAAGAGTGCATTCAGTCGTTATATCTATTACTAGACTATGTATACAGTACGCCAGTACATGGTTGACTTCTCACTCGGATATAAACTTAATTAGTCTCTTCAATAACATTCTCCATTCTTGTTAGTTGCTAGATTATACATTGTTAGGTTAGATTGGTGACACATATTCTATTATCAATAAATTTGATGTAGTTAACGATACAAAATTGTTAAATTTAACCATTTTATTTTTCTATTTTGAAAGTCATAGCCAATGAGCAAATCTGACCTTGAAGTTGAACTAAAGTTGCATCAAATCATGCAAATGTATATTGAAGGCGTAGCGCCCTCACACACACACAAATTTAAAATTTTAAAAAATTTTTAAAAAATAAAAACTTTCTGATTATATTATTTCACAAAGATGACATATATTTAAAACAACAACGAATTAAATATAACAATTAATTTCATAATCTTTGTCCTACTCTCCAAGACCATTGCAACTTTATTAATGCCATTCTATCGATTTTCTCATGATAGTTGCCTAAAGTGATAGCGTGCAACACTAACGATGTCCTTCTCCAGGACTAGGACCAGAATTCTTAATGTCTCCATAAGTAAATTTATGGCCTATACCAGGAGCAGGACCTTCCTTGATTGCACCGATAGTGAACTGATCCAGACTGTATGTCCACTCATTTTTTCTAACGCCGTTCATGATTGAACCTTGAAGCTTCAAAGTACCCAAGGAACGAGCTTCTGCGATATTTAGAACCATTGATATACTAGCCAATAATATTACAAATAAAATGAAACTAAGAGATCTAAGATAATTAGCCATATATGTATGAAAGAAATAGTTTTGGAAGAATGAAAGAAATAGTTTCCTCAAATCTCTCAAGTTAGCTAGAGGGCTTGGCTTGTAGTATTGGTAAGAGCTCGAGGCATGGCCAATTTATACTAATGGAGATGGAGAAATCCCATTATTATTTTAATTTGTTTTTTCAATTTTTGACCGAGGAAAAGTTATAAGCAAGAAACGTGTGTCAATCAAGTCATAGTTCGAGTCTAACTTTGGTATTAGCTTAGAAAGATTTTCCAAAATAATAATAATAATAATAATAATAATAATAATAACTATTTTTTAAATTGAATCAATTTTCAGTTAGCAAATATGCATAGCTTCACTTATAAAAACTAGGCAAAAACTTGTGTGAGACCGTCTCATTAATCATTGTTTATGAACGGGTGAAGTCAAATATAAAATATAATACTTTTACTAGCAAATGTAATACTAAGTCATGAATAAATATTTATTACTTATATAGGAAAATGTAATGCTTTTGAAGGAAAATATAATACTTTTACAATTTGTGTGAGACAGTATATTTTTCTTTTTCAACTTAGATAATCTCAGCTTCGCCGGACTAATCGTAAGACCACATGACCTCGACCCTAGAGCCTCTGCGGAGGTAAACCGTGAATTGCACAATCAGCCCCGCCGATCAGATCCTAGTCTTCATGTGCGCACAATGAATTCAATCCAAACTTATTAAAAACAATTTTATTAAATCTACAATTAAATGTGAATGCATTCTCTCCATCTACTCTTATATTATAAACATATTAGAAGACGGTTGAGATAAGAAAATGAAAGTTAAGGATGTAATATGAAATCTTTTTTTAAATGAATGACTAAAATTATAACTTTCTCTCAAAAATAAATATGTTACTATACTAATTTGACAAAAGTAAGAAAAAAAATCTTGGAGAACACTAATTAATAATGTAAATAAAAATTTATCCTTAAAAAGTGTTTTTTCTTTCGCATGTTCACGTGTAATTTTAACAGGAATTAAAGAATCATAAGTTATAATTTTTTAAAGTCATGTATTATTTTTTTTAAGCCTTAAAATTTATAAGTAAAAATAACATTATACTTTGAAACTAAACTAAAATTGGAAACAATTCGTTTGAATTCTAACTGCCAACGGGTGATATGTAATATGATGCATTGTCACTGCCAACGATGTCTGGGCAATTGTTTTCTGTATTGTCAAGCATTGCATTGAAACTTCTGAAAGGCATCCACACCTACCATCCACATGTTCATCTATTTCTTCGATTATATCCATCACCATATATGCTAATTTATGTAGACCAAAAGGTTGGAAATCATAATAATAATTTTACAATTTTATTTTTTTTTGGAAAAAAAAAAATGAAATTTTGGGATAAACAATCAAGGGACGAAAGGGAATTTTTTGCTAGGTTGCAAGCACAAATCGAGTTGCACTCTCTTCTTAAAATCTTATTTGCTGCTTCCCAAAGGTGCTAGGAGCATTGCGGCCTAGATTTCTCAGGATAAAACGTAGTACGATTAAATTTTGAACACTTAAACTTAGAACCGGCGAACAAGAGCGTGGGAAGAACACATGGGTTGAGAAGGAAAGAATAGTAGAATTTCGAGAGATGAAAACTTAGATTTTTCAGTGTAAAATCACATGCTCAACTACAACTTATGTAGGAGTTGAAAGGATTAAAAACTTTTAATCATGCCATTTAAAACTGATATCGAATCAGTCAATATAACCACTATAATAGCTAACCATTAAGCTGAGAATTAATTATGTAATTCAAAATTAGAATTAATTCATCCATCGAATACTTACTCATCCAATATATGAATTAATAATACTTGCGAGTGGTTAACTATTCTGCTAAATCCGAGTCAACCTAATGGTAAGATTGGACAACCATTCGGCCAAACCCGAGTTGATCGAATGGTAGCAGCCAACTACCACGAGTCGAGTGGCCCTGTGTTGGAAAAATTCGTATGAAAATTTGACATATACGAGTCAAGTCTTTTCAACCCGCAAAATGAGTCAATTTTCCCGACGATATTCATGCATGCAGGTGTCGGAGTACACTAGTCCAGCCTTTTCAGATTTATTTGAAGATTTAATTTACACTATTGTATGCGTGAAAGAACCTCTATACTCTAAAATTCATAAAATGGTCTAATTAAATGACAAAATATTGGGGATCAATACCAGAGGTGATCCAAAACACAAAATACGGAGTAATTGTTAGTCCGAACATGCGCACACGTACATAATGCCTGGTTTCCACAGTCACGCACATTGGGTGAATGTACAATTCTCATGGTTTGACGAGTCAAATGTTGAACATTGACACAAGAAATCTCTGTTCCAACATCTTACGTCTCTGTTCCCAGCAAAGAAAATTGAACCTTAAATAGATTAACAATCTTTAACTGCAAGTCTTAAGCATGCTAATTGTACAGCCGACAACCATGGAATTGGAGAATTGATGACCGCATGTGGTTGGATTAGTGATTAGTCTACATTCTAACATCGTTTTTCTTCTTTTCTTTATTAGAGAAAATTGTATTTTGCCCCTAAATTATAAGATAATTGTAAAATTTATCCGTAAGTATTAGTCTTGTTCACTTTTCGCTCCTAAAATATCATTGACTTTACACTTTTCGTTCATAAGCTAACTTCTTGTGCTCACTTTTCGTCTTTAAGTTAACTTCTTTTGCTCATTTTTCGCTCCTAAGTTAACTTCTTGTGCTCACTTTTAGTCCATAATATTTGTTAGTAAAAGGGACGAAAAGTGCAACACTTAGAGATTGATTCTACAATTATTATATAACATAGAGATGAAAAGTGTAATCTTACCTCTTTTTAAACATATTTTCGGTTCCCTTTATTGTTTGCATATTGGAAGTCATGGTCAATGACCAAATCTGACTTAGACGTTGAACTCAAGTTGCTTCAAATTCATGCAAATATATTTAGATGAGGGTATGTGAGAACAGTATGAGGATTAATTTTATCTCAAAATTTTTAAAAGAATATTAAACTTTTGCACTTTTTGTTCCACGACTATAGTAGGACTTTCAAATTTTCTCCAGGAGTTTCAAACCTTGCAATCTAGGTCCACGACTATTGTTTTTGTAGCAAAAATAATCTTTCCATTGTGTTTTCCGTCACTTTATCAACGCAAATCAAATTAACCCCTTTACAACAGCGTTAAAATTGTCATTTTATTTATTCTTCCTATGTTGTGCTGAAAAAGCAATCTGGATCTGAGTTCTATAGCAACACCCCAATGGAGATTCCTAAGAAACATAAACGAAAGAAGAACAAATCAAATATTTATCTGGCTCCTCGAGCTCTTCCTCACTAGGACCATTATAATATTAACATCTCTTTACTTCTAGTATTATTGTTCAATTAGTAGAGCATAACAAACACAGAGAATAGTAGCATATGCAAGAAGATCATTATCACTGAATTAAAGCTATTCCAACTGCCATTAGGCTTTGATGTTTCAAGCTTTTTGGTGATATTACTCTGCAAATCTGCAGCTAATGATAAACACCAACTCACTATATATAGTTTTGCAGAGACTGAATGATATTAACAACAATAATAGTGGGAATAAGTGTGAATCTTGAGAGGATTAAAACTTGAAAAATAACAAGTTCTGCACAATGCCAATCAGGACAATAATGCAAGAACCTTATGCATTTCTTCGCGTGCTTTGCACATAGCTTCTAATGGCTTGGCTTTGGGCATGGTGAGCCCTTTGCCCTCACTCATATCAACCTCATCTTTGGTCACCCTCTCCCACTCGAAACACTGTATTAGAGAGGCTAAGACCAAACCTATCATGCGTCGCGCAAGCCCAGCACCAGGGCACGACCTCCTCCCCATCCCAAAGGGCATTAACAGCTGAGAAGATTCCCCTTCTCTGCCTTCAAACCTCTCGGGCACGAACCTCATTGGATCGTCCCAAAGGCCGGGATCCCTATGGACAGCCCAAGCATTAACCAACAACATTGTGTCGCTAGGAATCTCATAGCCACCAACCTTGCAGGGTTGAGATGAATAATGAGGCAATAACATTGGTCCTGCTGGAAATAGACGAAAGGTTTCAGATATGATGCATTGAAGATAAGGTAATTCAGACAAATCTGGTTCATCAACCAAGCGCCCACAACCAACAACTCTGTCAAGCTCAGCTCTTGCCTTCTTCATCACCTCAGGATGGTTGAGCAATGCTGACATCGCCCACTCCATCGTCACCGCTGATGTATCTGTACCAGCAACTATCATGTTCTGCACACAAAAACCTTGTTAAAATTTAAATATGTTCTAAGAAGCTATAATAGCACTATACCACCCACCAAAATGGTAAGAATAAGGTAATACAAGTTGCAATCCAACCAAATTGGTCAGACCGACTATTGATGTGTAACCACACGGTTACGAGTTTGACTGGGATTGACCTATTGATCTTCCTTGTTTGGGTCAACCTAGGTTGGCTTACTTCATTATAATCATTTCCCGTCACAAAGCAAGATTTATTGCACACCTTTGGAGAGTGACTGCAAATTTTCTTTGTCACATAAGAATAGGAGATCTTTTATCTTTATGTCGACAACATATAGGGCGTTTAGTTGGAAAGAAAAAATTAGGAAGGAAATGAATTGTAGTTCCTTGGGAAAAGAGTAAGGTTGGAAATTCAAATTACATTGTTTGCTAGACAAGAATAAAATGACTATAAATTGAAAGGCAAGAAGTTAATAAAGACTAAATAATATAATAATAATACTAATAATAATGGAAAAATAGTAATTCATTTTGAAATTACAATTTTAGAAAATGTGAAATTTTAATTCCTATGGGCTCTAGGAATTGTAATTCTATGGTTACAAATTACAATTGCAATCCCCTCCAAGTCTCCTCCAACCAATCTATGGAATATAAATTCCATAGAACCAAACACTCCCTTAATTCAAATGAAATTTATGGCCTCAGATTCTTCATGTTAGGTATTTCCAGATGTCTGTCAGTTAGGACATGTTACTAATCTGGCACAGACCAACAAACTACATATATAATCAAAAGCTTTTGGAAGATTCAAACGTTAACCTAAAATTTCATAGCCCTGGGACCAGAAAATGCCTTAAAGATCCAAACTTTAACCTAGAATAGGTAAAAGATGCAAAGATTATGCTCTTAAAATCAGACAGACTCTAGCATACGTTAAGTTGACAGCAGGGCAATTAATAGAAGATTAGAGTTAAAGATTCTTACATTGACAAGGCCTTTAATGGTGAGATCGGTGTAGTATAGCGGCTGCGATTCTTGCAGGGACAGTAAATGCCCAATCATCGTACTCGTCCTCTTTTCACGGCGGTGTTCATCGATCAGCGATTGCTGGAAAGCGTCCATCTGTCGCCGAGCGCCGCCAGCTTCTTCTTCAGGCCTCTGCAATCCAACCACCTCCCAGCAGCGGGAAGAAATCTCTCGGGATTCGAAGCTTCCGAGGTTTCCAGATAACCTCGTTTATCAGCTCCGGAAACACATTCTTGCCGTTTCATCGTTTCCCAAATATTCTCTTCCCGGCAATCATCCTCTGAATGATTACATTGAACGCCGCTTGGCCTAATTTCGGGCTTAAGCTCCACCTTGGCAAACGAAAGTTTTTGTTAATCTCGGTAGAGGCTCTGCAAAAGATGCTTGACTTCGTGCTTGTCGGATGGAGAGGAAGGAGTTGAGGCGGGCGGCGGAGAAAGATTTCCTGGGCGCTGAGGCGGCGGAGGTTGGCGCAGGTGGTCAGAATAAGGGGAGTCCCGACGCGATTGGTGCCCGTTGGGGTTTGTTGGAGACCTACTGTACCTTGCCGCTGGCGACGTAGCTGAGGTGGGTTTGAGAAGCGTTCCTGATGGGTGGGCCGGAAGGGAACGGGGCGTGGATGGTGT
>VALG01016677.1:0-19040 GCA_009835305.1 Ipomoea purpurea | reverse complement strand
CAAAAAATGCCGAGTTGGAAGGCAATATTCTAAGTTTTCATTAGAGCCTTGTTTTTCTACCTTGTGACTACATGTGAGTCAATTTATATGTAAAACCATGGAATCTCTCAGGGTTGAAGTGTATTCTTAACGTTCAATGCCTGTGGAAGAAAGCGGAGATGCAGCACTATTTGGATGCATTCAAACTTTTGTGGACATACAGAAAACTCAATCAGTACAGATGAATCCTGAACTAATTACATTCCATCCTAATAATAGACATAATTCTAGGTAAAGAACAGAGGGACCTCAGTACAATAATTAAGTTAGTAAGACCCAACCTCCAACTGGCCATACATGCACGAAATTTATTATTCCATCACTCGTGCAACAATTTATGTTATGGTCCTCTTGTATATTGGCATACATCTTCCTGAGCTAATTTTTTTGAACGTGTTATGGGTTTTGTTTCATTATAAAATTAAAGTGGTAGTATACTCTTCCTAATGCTGCGCAAGGAGGAAACATCGATCTTAGCCAAGCTCAATACTTGATAAACACTCTATCTAATCTATTCTGTAATGGTGAGGAGACAAGAAGTATGGAATTGTGTATATAAGAGTCTGAGAACGAGATCATGTGTCTTCTATAGCCCATAATGAATGTTGTAGTAGGGAACTGACAGTTAAGGCATCCTATAATGTGCTAGAGGATATTTATTCACAGATCCTCGTGGCTCGTGCGTCCTATATTCATTCAGCTACTTTATTTCTATCCTCATTTCAAGTTATTGAACAGAATTTACTATCATTTTTTTTAACAAATTCTCCATTATGCTTGTAGATGAGTGAAGGCTGTGCAAAGAGACAGACCGAATAAGCCATGCGTGTTTAAACTAATAAAAACAAGAGTAGATCAAATTGTATTGACATTAATAATTGAAGAGAAATGTGGCACAGTGCCTTAGAGGCAGACAGGACAGCAACAAACCTTTTATTAATGCAGTTGAGAAGAGATTCCAATCATTTCAATTCTAACCCTGCGAAGGAATAAGAAATGTGTATGATTATAGTCTTGTTTGCCAAAATATAGCAGACTTCAAGAGCCACATTGCACCACATTGCCTCACACTTTTTTTTATATATAGATATAAGTGAAATCCTGTCTTCCTTGCTTTCTTATCTTGCCAGATATTAACCAAGCCAAGTTCATTTTCTAGCCATGCAAGGTTTGATTTTACTTTATGGTTAATAACAGAGCAGAATTAAAGAATGGTAAAACCTGGACCACACCTCGGGTCTATTAGTTTTCCATCAGATCACATCAAGCATCCAGATTGTTGAAGGGAAGAGATGAACAAGCTTCAAAGCGCCTACAAATTTATCATCCAGTCCAGGAAGAAGCTAAAATCTACAGTGCGTGAGCTTGGACTTGAACAGCTTTATGAGTACGATGCGATGATCTTCTTAACTTTCCAGAAAGTTGAAGTATGGCCTCAACAAGTTCAAAAACACTCTAGTATCAACCTTCCGAAGAAGCTACAATCTGCCAGGGGTTGCGTGTGCTTGGGATTAGAAACAGCTCTTAATAGTTCACGGATGATTCTTTCTGTAACTTGCCAAAAACGCTTCATTCCCTATTCAAATTCAAACAAGAAGTGGGCTGATGACTTAATAATGGAGAAATCAGTAAGGATTCTTGACGTTTGTGGTCGAGCAAGAGGTGAAGTTTATCAGTTAAAGGAAAAGGTAAACGCAGTTGTACTTATCTCATTTCTTCCTTTGTGTCATATGACCGTGTCACCAGCCTCTTGTTATTTCATGGCTTCTCTTGATTCAATTTCTGTTCCCAAAACTGTTAAAGAAGCTTTGTCCATCCCTAACGGTGGCGAGATGCCATGATTGAAGAGATGAATGCTTTGGATTGTAATGGTACTTGGAATTGGTTATCTTCCTGGAAGTCAAGAGGCCTATTGGTTGTAAATGGGTGTTTACTATCAAGGTTAATTCTGATGGTCTGTTGCTCGACTGAAAACCCGTCTTGTGGCTAAGGAATATGCCCAAACTTATGAGTTGATATTCTTACACTTTTTCTCCTGTGGCTAGCTTACTTCTATCAGGTTACTCATTTCGATGGCTTCCATTCACTATTGGCCTCTACAATCAGCTCTGATATCAAGAATGCCCTTTTTGCATGGGATATTCACGAAGAAGTGTACATGGGTAACTCCCGGGTTTGTTGCTAGGAGGAGTCGGGGAAAGTTATGCTGACTTCGTCGACTTCCATATATATAGTTGAAATCACAAAGCCCTCGTGCTGTTTGAGAAATTTAGTCAAGTTGTTGAGAGCTTTTGGATGTGAGGCAAATCAGATCACTCACATGTTTTACAAGTGGTCTAAAACATGCATTTATTTGGTTTAGTGGTCTACGTGGATGACATTTCATTACAAGGGAGTGACACTGAAAGGGGTCCGTTCTTCAGACATTTCCTTCATAGTCACATTTCAAACAAAAGATTGGGGCCGCTAAAAGTACTTACTGGGTACTGAACGTTATAAGAGTAAACATGTATTATTACTCCTTTGTCAACAAAATATGCACTTAGACTTACTATCTGAAACAGGGAATACTGGCGTACTAAACCTTGCAATACTCCCATGATACAAACATACAATTGTCAAAAGGAGGGGGAATTGTTAAAAGATCTTGAGAGTATAGCGATTAGTTGGAAGCCTGAACTACAATTTGCAATGTTTGTCCATTATATTGCATACTCTGTTAGTGTTTGTGAGTCAGTACATGGGCATCCCAATTGTTGTCACTGAGCAGCTGTAGAGCACATATTGAGTGACTTAAATGGAGCCCCCTAGACATGGGATTCTGTATAAGAATCATGGTCACACTAAAATTTAGTGTTTCACTGATGCTGATTGGGCAGGATCTAAAAAGAGGATCGAAGATCAATAACTGGCTATTGTGTTTCCTTTGAAGGTAATCTAGTTTCGTGGAAGAGTAAAAAGCAGAATGTGGTTTTCCGTTCGAGTGCAGAGTCTGAATATAGAGCAATGACACAATCAACATGTGAAGTGATGGTGGATAAATAACTTCATGAATGAACCTGGTTTCAATGGGATTTTTGAAGACGGGAGAACATTAGGGAGCTATTCACAAAGGCCCTTAATGAACTCGAGTTAGTTATTTGTGTAACAAGTTGGGCATGATTAACATCTTTGCTCCAACTTGAGGGGAGTGTTATGGAATGTATTAGTATTATGAATAGTATATATTATATTACGCAGCCTAGAGATTTATAAGAATTGGAGTAGGTAGTCATATGGAAACTTGATTCTTTAATTGATGTCTTTTAGGCTTTTAGCATGTATTTATATATAGCGCTATGTATTCTCTTTTCTAATGTACTGTATATTCAGAACTCTTTGTACAAGTGGGCATCCAAAGCTTTGGGAGGGTCCTCCAACCAAGTATAGACATGCCACATATGTTTTGGGAGGTTAAGTAGCAGAAATGGCGTGATGCCTGGATCTAAGAAGAGTAAAGAAATGGTTTGTCAGCAAACAAAAAACTGTAGATAATGCGCATTATAAATTTTTGCAAGCCAAAGGTGTGACAGTCTCACCAGACTTGCTGCAGGAAACCACATGGTTATCACATTGATCTGAGCCATTACATTACACGCCTTGTCTCCCATCAAAAATGTTTTCTTTTCTATGGAAGCCACAAGAGATTATTAAAGTCAATTTTCTTTCCTTCACCCTTGCAAGTTAATGCCTGGCAGGCAGGAGGAAACATAATCTTCACCAGCTCAATACTGATACACCTACTAATCATTCTGTTAATACGAAGATTAAAGAAATAGGAAACTGTATTATGAGTATTGTTGGTGAAACAAAAATGCAGAACCCATTTTGAAAAATCAAAGAAATTTGCATTCTGCAACCACATGCAATGGTGATCATATTCTGATAACAACCAGGCTAATATAATGTTAGTAATGTCAGCAATGTCTCCTTCTATATAGCCTATACTGAATAAAGAATTGTGAATGGTTAGAGTTTGTTGGCAAAATAATTAACAGGTTGGCTAAGTTCAAGGAATGGCACATTGCATCACATGCTCACCACATTGCTATTCCTATCTCCATACCATCCAATCTGCCAATATATAAACCAAGTCTAGAGCTTATTCCAGCCACCACAAGCTTGAGTTTACTTTCCTGTTAGACACAGAAAAAATAAAACAATGGCAAAACCCAACCACATCCGATCTATTAGCTTTCCCAGCAGATCACATCCAAGCATTCAGAAAGTGGAAGAAGAGCTGACAAAGCTCAAAACGTTACAAGTATCAGCTGCTCCAGAAGCTGCTACAATCAGCAGTGGTCTTCTTGGATTAGAACAGCTTTACAAGTGCATGGATGATCTTCTCAACTTACCACAAACCCTTCAAGCCTTCTCCAAAATCAAAATCAGAAGTGGGTTGATGGCTTATTTGGAGAAATCCGTAAGCTTCTTGATATTTGTGGTCTGGCAAGTGATGCTCTCTCAGTTGAAAGAAATATTTGAGAGATATCCAATCCTCTCTAAGGAGAAGAAGGAGTTCAAAGTACTGAAGCCAGCTCAATAGATACACTTCATTCTTTAAAAGAAGGATGAACAAAGGACGCCAAAAATCACTTGCAGCAATAAAGAAAATCGATGGTGAGATGAAGGATCCACATCTTAGATGTGATGTGACATCTCTGCAGTGATCAAAGCACTTAAAGAGAAGCAAGCGCAGTGACACTTCTATTTTCCATGTCTGTCCTGCTTTTCTTGGTTCTGTGCCAGTTTTACCTAAAGCCATTAGGGTGGTCACTCGGTTTCAAACACATGGTACAAAATGAAAAGTAGCATGTGAATACAACACAACAACCTTGCAACTGGAGACTTGGAAGCTCCAGCTTGAGGATATTGAGAACAGAATGGAAAGCAATTTTAGTGCTTGATTAAATCAAGGAGTTATCTCCTAAAACATCATACTCTTGCTTAAGCCAATTGTATAAGCCATATGTGTATATAATCAATTTTGTAGTTACTCCAAGACAATACAATACAAAAGTTTGAAAGTTTATACTCCATAATTGCGCATATATATCTCTCCTCTTAGTGTATCAAAAGGCCTGCTAGTTCTTGCAAAAGACTATGTTAACAGTACGACATTTGATAAATTATAATCAAAGAGGGTATCAAAATATTAAGGCATTAAATGAGGGCAATAAGATATTGAGGTATTCATGCATTTCGATACAAATCATTTCTTCACATCTTGGTTAAACAAGCTTATGTATATTAGTAATCTGATCCATTCAGTATAGCACGATTCACAATTTCATATTCTGGGTGATCATACAATGGAACTATAATATTTACTTTTTAGCTTTACTCTCTTATGCGATTTCCAAACATCAGAAGCATAAATTTTCCTAGGTTTATTTCAGATATTATTCAGCTTGCCTCTGCAGAGTGTTAATCAATCCCTCTGACCAAAAAGATAAAATTACAAGCAGGTTAACTAGGATGGAAATCACAAGTAAATGCTGTGGTGAAAAGCAGAAGATGCAGTAGTATTGGGTGTCATTCAAACTTGATATATCTTTCTGAGCTAATTTTCTTGAATATGTTATGGTTTTATTGGTCATGATGATAAAGTAAAGGTGCCAAGTGGTAATAATCTTCTAACGCTGGGAGGTGCAAACATAACCTTCACCAACTCAATATCGATAAACACCTACCAATCATTTTAATTGGTGAGGATAAGAGAAATCAAGAAATGTGTAATAAGAGTGATAACCAAGTCATGTCTCTATAGCCAATAACGAATGATGTAATTGGAAACATGCCCAGTAAGGCATTTATAATGTGCAGAGATTATTTTATTCCTGATCCTCGTGGCATCTATAATTCATTCAATATTTTATTCTATATTCATTTCAATTTTGAATAGCTTTTACTATCAATTTAATGCATTCTCCATTTTCTTTTAGATAAATGAGGTTTGAGCAAAGAGACAGATTGAATAATCCATGCATGTTTCAACTAGTTAAATAGAAAGTGGATCAAATCCACATTGTCTTGACCTTAATAATTGCAGAGAAATGTGGCACAGTGACCTTGAGGCAGACACGGAAGCGCAACTAAACTTTTATTAATGCGCCAGTTGAGGAGAGATTCAAAATCATTCCATTTCCTAAGCCCCTGTGAGGAATAAAGTAATGGCTACCATTAGATTTGTGTTGCCCAAAACAAATAGCAGGCTTACCAAGTCCCACTTACCAAGTCAATAATGAATCATGCAATAGGGAAAATGCCAGTAAGGCCTCTATAATGTGCAGAGGTTAATTTATTCCTGATCCTCGTGCATCTATAATTCATTCAATATTTTATTTTTCTATCTTCATTTCAATTTTGAACAGATTATACTATCATTTTTTAATGTATTTCCCCAATTTCTTTTAGAATCAATGAGGCCCGTGCAAAGAGACAGACTGAATAAGCCATCGCGTTTCAACTAATTAAATAGGAGTAGATCAAATTATATTGACCTTAATAATTGAAGAAAAATGTGGGCACAGTGCCTTGAGGCAGACAGGAAGCAACTAACCTTTTATTAATGCAGTGGGAGGAGAGATTCCAGATCATTCACATTCTAAGCCTGTGAGGAATAAAGAAATGGCTATGATATGCAGTCTTGTTGGCAAAATAAACAGCAGGCTTACCAAGTCCCACATTGCACCACACACTCATCACATTTTTAATAGAAGGCAATTGGATATCTTGTCTCCTTACTTTCTTATCTGCAGATGTATATAACCAAGCCAAGTGCTTTTTCTAGCCATGGAAGATTGAGTTTACTTTCCTGTTAAGACCAGAGAAGAATACATAGAATGGCCAAAACCCGCATCCAGTCTACTAGTTTTCCCAGGAGATCACATCCAAGCCCAGAAATTGGAAGAAAGAGCTGAACGAGCCACAAAATATTATAAGTATCAACCAGTCCAGAAGAAGCTACAATCTGCAGTGGTGTGCTTGGATGAGAACAGCTTTATGAGGGCATGGATGATCTTCTTAAGTCGCCACACACCCCTTCATTCTCCATCCTTATTATCAAAATAAGCAGTGGCTGAAGAACTTAAAGGAGAATCAGTGAGGATTCTTGACGTTTGTGCTCTAGCAAGAGATGAAGTTTCTCAGATAAAGGAAAAATTAAAGAAATCTTCATTCCTTAATGTGTAGGAGAAAGGAAGATTCAACTATTTAATCCAGCATCACTAGAAACACCTCGTTTGGGAAGAAGATGAACAAGGATGAAAGAAAGTCAATAGCAGCTATAAAGAAAATGAAAGATGAGATTAGTAGGGAAGTACTCTTAACAGTGGGTCAAGACATATCAGTTGCAATTAGAGTACTACGAGAAGCAAATTCACTGAGCATCTCTATTCTTAACAGCGTTCTGTTTTGCTTATGTATGCCACTTTTAAAGCCAAAGTCATCTAGATGGTCAATTATTTCAAGGATGGTACATATTGGAAGAGTAGCATGTGAAGACTGACAAGACAAAATATGCAATCTAGAGACTTTGGAAGTTGTTAAGACTTAAGAGAGTGTTTAGAAACACAGAAAAAGTGAATTTCAATTTGAATATAGTGTCAATAAAGTACAAGGAAAAGTGTGCATGTATATGTTTACATTAGGGCAATTGAGGTGCTAATGAAGTTATAGGTTTCAACAACATTTTCGAACTTACTTAAGCAATTAATCAAACAGGTAAAACTCGGATAAAAAAATAACCTCTTTTTGTAGAAAGATAATTAAAAAGCTGCAGTTGCATTTGAAATTGCAACAGAATGTCTCCCATGATCTCCCTCCTCTCTTTATTGAAGGTTGAGTTGCTGTTATGTATGTGTACGAGGGTCCTCCAACCAAGTATAGACATGCCACGTATGTTTTGGGAGGTGAAGTAGCAGAAATGGCGAGATGCCTGGATCTAAGAAGAGTAAATATATGATTGTAAACACACAAAAACTGCAGATGATGCGCATTATAAATGTTGCAAGCCAAAGATGTGACAGTCTCACCGGACTAGCTGCAGAAATCACATGGTTATCACATTGATCTGAGCCATTACATTATGCGTCTCGTCTCGTCTCCCATCAAAATTGCTTGCTCTGTGAAAGTCACTAAGATTATTAAAATCAATTTTTGCATTGCAATATTGTAGTGGGATTTCAGTATAGAACCCTAATGTAAGCGTGTACAGAATATAGGAGAATTCCCTTCCCTTCACCCATGAAAATTAAAATTATGGATTGGCTATGACTCCATATATCTAAAAAAAGAACACAATTGTCAAGACTATGTTCCCCCTTATGTTATGAATTTAGCAAAGTTGTTATGGGGCATCAACCTTCTGATGTCTGGCAGGACGGAGGAAACATAATCTTCACCAGCTCAATACTGATACTCCTACTAATATTATGTTAATATGTGGATTAAAGAAATAGGAAACTGTATTTCTGCTTTATGAGTTCTGTTGGAAAAAAAATGCTGAAACCATTTCCCAAAATTAAATAAATTGCATACTGCAACCACACGGTGATCATATTCTTATAACAACCAGGCTAATGTTAGTCATGTCAGCAATGTCTCCTTCCATATAGCCTATACTGAATAAAGAATTGTGAATGGTTAGAGTTTGTTGGCAAAATAATTAACAGGTTGGCTAAGTTCAAGGAATGGCACATTGCATCACATGCTAATCACACATCTATTCTTATCTCCATACCTTCCAATCTGCCAATATATAACCAAGCCTAGGGCTTATTCTAGCCAGCAACAAGCTTGAGTTTACTTTCCTGTTAGACAGAGAAAAAATACAACAATGGCAAAACCCAACCACATCCGATCTATTAGCTTTCCCAGCAGATCACATCCAAGCATCCAGAAAGTGGAAGAAGAGCTGAACAAGCTCAAAACATTACAAGTATCATCCACTCAAGAAGCTGTTACAATCAGCAGTGGTCTTCTTGGATTAGAACAGCTTTACAAGTGCATGATGATCCTTCTTAACTTGCCCACAAAACCCTTCAAGCCTTCTCCCAAAATCAAAAATCAGAAGTGGGTTGATGGCTTATTGGAGAAATCGGTAAAGCTTCTTGATATTTGTGGTCTGGCAAGAGACTCTGGATCTCTCAGTTGAAAGAAATATTGAGAGATATCCAATCCCTCTCTAAGGAGAAGAAAGGGAGATTCAAGTACTGAAGCCAGCATCAAATGATACACTTCATTCTTAAAGAAGATGAACAAGGACGCCAAAAAGTCACTTGCAGCAATAAAGAAAATCGATGGAGAGATTGAAGGATCCATATCCTTAGATGTGCATCGTGACATCTCTGGCAGTGATTCAAAGCACTAAGAGAAGCAAGCGCAGTGAGAGCCTTCTATTTTCCAGTCTGTCCTGCTTTTCTTGTCTGTGCCAGTTTTGAAGCTAAGCCATCTAGGTGGTCACTGGTTTCAAAATTGGTACAAAATGGAAAAGTAGCATGTGAATACCAACACAACAACACTTTCAACCTGGAGGACTTTGGAAGCTCAACTTGAGGATATTGAGAACAAAAATGGAAAAGCATTTTTAGATGCTTGATTAAATCAAGGAGTTATCTCCTAAACATCATCTCTTGCTAAGCAATTGTATAGCCATATGTGTATATAATCAATTTTGTAGTTACTCAAGACAAATACAATACCAAAGTGAAAGTTATACTCCAAATTGCATATATATCTCTCCTCTTATGTGTATCAAGCCCCCCCCCAGTTCTTGCAAAAGATCTTTTAGCAGTATACATTTCTAAAATATAATCCAAGAGGGCATTAAGATTTTGAGGCATTCACGCACTTTGATGCAAATCATATCTTCACATCTTGGCTCAACAAACTTATCTATATTAGTAATCTTATCCATTCAGTATAGCATGATTCATTCTTGGTGATCATACAATGGAACTACAATATTTACTTTTTAGCTTTATTCTCTTGTGCAATTCCAAAGTTTAGATTTCAGAAGCATAATTTTTCTAGGTTTATTTCAGATATTTATTCAGTTTTTCCCCTGCAGAGTGCTAATCACTTCCTCTGACCAAAAGGTAAAATTACAAGCAGGTTAACTAGGATGGAAGTCACAAGACTCATCACCACCCTCTGCTCTTTTCAGGACCTTGGATCCTCCAAATGTCAATCTGAAAATATATACGTTCCTGCAGTTGTTTCATGAACTTGTATGTGCTACAAAAAAAAAAATAAATAATTCTGCACACTTGTGAGTTAATGAATATATGAAAACCAAAGAATTTCAGGTATGAAGTTAATTCAATAAGTAAATGTTGTGGCGAAAAGCAAAAGATGCAGTAGTATTGGGCGTCATTCAAGCTTGATATATCTTCCTGAGCTAATTTTCTTGAATATGTTATGGTTTTATTTTTATTGATAAAGTAAAGGTGCTAAGTGGTAATAATCTTCTAACGCTGGCAGGTGGAAACATAATCTTCACCAGCTCAATATTGATAAACACCTACCAATCATTTTGTAATGGTCAAGATAAGAGAAATATAGAAATGTGTAATAGGGAACATGCCAGTAAGGCCTCTATAATGTGTAGAGGTTAATTTATTCCTGATCCTCGTGCATCTATAATTCAATCAATATTTTATTTTGTATCTACATTTCAATTTTGAACAGATTATACTATCAATTTTTTAAACGCATTCCACATTTTCTTGTAGATGAATGAGGATCGTGCAAAGACACAGACTGAATAAGCCATGTGTGTTTCAACTAATTAAATAGAAGAGCGGATCAAACCCACATTGTATTGACCTTAACAATTGCAGAGAAATGTGGCACAGTGCCTTGAGGCAGACAGGAAGCAACTAACCTTTTATTAATGCAGTTGAGGAGAGATTCCAAATCATTCAATTCTAAGCCTGTGAGGAATAATTAGAGTCTTGTTGGCAAAATAAATAGCAGGCTTACCAAGTCCCACATTGCACCACACGCTGATCACATTTTTAATCGGCTAGTGGAAATCTTGTCTCCTTACTTTCTTATCTGCCAATATATATAACCAAGCCACATGCTTTTTCTATCCATGCAAGGTTGAGTTTACTTTTCTGTTAAAAACAAGAGAAAAAAAAAATACAAAGAATGGAAAAAACCAACCACATCCGGTCTATTAGTTTTCCCAGCAGTTCACATCCAAGCATCCAGAAAGTGGAAGAATAGCTGAATAAGCTCAAAACATTACGAGTATCAGCCAGTCGAGAAGAAGCTACAATCTGCAGTGGTATGCTTGGATTAGAAAAACTTTATGAGTACATGGATGAACTTCTTAAGTTGTAATGTTGCGAGACACCCTTCATTCCCTATCCCAATATCAAAAGAAGCAGTGGGCTGATGTCTGATAACTTAATGGAGAAATCAGTGAGGATTCTTGACGTTTGTGGTCAGCAAGAGATGAAGTTTCTCAGTTATAGGAAAACTTAAGAAATCTTCATTACTTCATGAGGACGAGAAAGGAAGGATTCAACTATTGAATCCAGCATCACTAGATACACCTCATTTAGGAAGAAGAAGAACAAGGATGGAAGGAAGTCAATAGCAGCTATAAAAAAAAAATGGAAGTTGAGATTAGTATGTCAGAACTCTTTAACAGTGGGGATCAAGACATCTCAGTTGCAATTAGAGTACAAAGAGAAGCAAGTTCAATGAGCATTTCTATTCTCAATACCTTTCTGCTTTTCTTGTCTATGCCGGTTTTAATTCCAAAGTCATCTAGATGGTCAATTGTTTTAAGGATGGTACAGAATTGAAGAGTAGCATGTGAATACCAACAAGACAAAATATGCAATCTAGAGACTTTGGAAGCTAATCTTGAGGTCATGGAGAAGAAACTGGAAAGCATTTTTAGATGCTTAATTAAACCAACGAGCTCTCTCCTATGGTCTCATGCTAATTAGAAATTGTATAGTTATACATACTAGTACATAACCACTGTCCACTTGCGTAGTTACTAAAGAAAAATACAGTGTAGAAATTAAAATTTATATTCCATTATTCATCTAGATCCCTCTGTACAGTATAGGAATTAAAATCTCCAACTCCTCGTATGTATTTCAAAAAAAAAAAAAAGTGCATGTAAATGTGCACATTATGGTAATTGAGGTGCTAATGCAGTTATACGTTGTAACCACACTTTCAAATTTACTTAAGCAATTAATCAAACATGTAAAAGTCGTAAGAAAAAAAGAACCTTTTTTTTCTAGTAAGATGATTAAACAAGCTGCAAATGCATATGAAATTTGCAACAGAATGTCTCCCATTAGACCACTCCATTCTTTATTGTCATGGTTGAGTTGCTGTTGTGTATGTGTACGAGTCCTCCAACCAATTACAGACAAGCCACATAAATTTTTTGGAGGCAAGGTGGCAAAAATGGAGAGATGCCTGGATCCAAGAAAAGTAAAGAAATGATTGTCAGCACTCAGCACACAAAAACTGCAGATGATGAGGATAGAAATTTTTTTTAAGCCAAAGGCGTGGTGAAAGTCTAACCGGACTTGCTGCAGGAAAGCACATGGTTTATCTGAGCCATTCCATTACACGTCTCGTTTCCCATCAAAATTGCTTGTTCAATGGAAGTCAGCAAGAGATTGTTAAAATCAATGTTTGCAATGCAGTGCTGTGGTGGGATTTCAGTATAGATCCCAAATATACGTGTGCACAGAATTTAGGAGAATTTCCTTCCCTTCACCCATGCAAATTAAAATTATGGATTGGCTATACCTCCACATATCTACATTCTACAGAAATAGAATTGTCAAGATTATGTTCCCCTTATGTTATGAATGTGGCAAAGTTGCTGTGGGGCATCAACCTTCTGATGCCAGGCAGGCAGGAGGAAGCATAATCTTCACCAGCTCAATATTGATACACCTACTAATAATTCTGTTAGTATGAGGATAAAGAATAGGAAAATGTGTTATGAGTTTTATTGATGACACTAAAATACAGAATCCATTTCCATGCTGCAAGCCTGCAACCACATGGTGATCATATTCAAATTACAACCTGGCTAATGTCAGTTGGTGTCAGAAATTCTCCTCTATATAGACTATACTGAATAAAGAATGTATAAAATGATTAGAGTCTGTTGGGAAAATAATTAACAGGTTGGCTAAGTTCATGGAATGGCACATTGCATCACATACTGATCAGATTGCCACTTATCTCCATACCTTCCAATGCTGCCAATATATAACCAAGCCTAGAGCTTATTCTAGCCACCACAAGCTTGAGTTTGACTTTCCTGTAACAAAGAGAGAAAATACAACAATGGCAAAAGCCAACCACATCCGATCTATTAGCTTTCCCAGCAAGATCACATCCAAGCATCCCAGAATGGAATAAGAGTTACAAAGCCAAACCATCACAATATCAGCCTCTCCAGAACTGCTACAACAGCAATGTCTTCTTGGATTAGAACAGCGACAAGTGCATGGAGACTCTTAACTTGCCACGAAAACCTTCAAGCTCTCACTCAAATCAAGAACCCAAGAAGTGGGTTGGATGGCTTATCTGGAGAGATCCAGTAACGGGCTTCTGATATTTTGTGGCTAGCAAGAGACTGCATCTCTCATTTTGAAAGAACATTATGAGAATATCCAATCCTCTCTAAGGAGAAAGAAAGGCGAGATTCAAGTACTGAAGCCAGCACACTAAATACACTTCATTCGTAAAGAAGATGAACAAGGATCCAAAAAGCACTTGCCCAATAAGAAAATCGATGGTGAGATTGAAGGTCCATACCGCATAGATGTGCAGTCGGTGACATCTTCAGCAGTGATCAAACACTAATAGAAAGCAAGTGCAGTGAGCACTCTATTTTCAGCTGTCCTCTTTTCTGTCGGTCCAATTTTGAAGGCCAAGCCAATCATAGGTGGTCACTGGTTTCAAATTGGTACCAGGAATTGGAAGAGTAGCTGTGAATACCAAACATCGACAACAACTTCAACCTAGAAGACTTTGGAAACTCAACTGGAGGATATGAATAACAAAGCGAAAGCATTTTAGGTGCTGATTAATATAAGACTCTCTCCTTAAACATCAGTCTCAGTGTTAAGCAATTGTATAGCCACATACTTGTATATAATCAAATTTAGTTACTCAGAGAAATACAATACAAAATCAAATTTTATACTCTCTAACTGCTATTCGTCAGCCTCTCCTCTTATGTGATAGCAAGCCTACCTAGTTCTGCACAAAGATCTGTTAACAAGTAGACATTGCGATAGAATATAATCAAAGAGTGCATCAAATTATTGTCATCATGCAATCAATACCAAATCAATATCTTCACATCATGCTCTAACCAGCTACCATATAGTATCACGGACCTTCTGCGTAAGCACATGAATTCTAATGTTCTGGTGACATACAGAGGAATGATAATAATGACTCTTTGGCGTTATTCTCTTAGTGAGATTTGTGCCAAACGTTTGAAGGCATCAATTTTCCTAGGTTTTTCTTACTATTTGTCTTGCCCCGGCAAAGTGTTAATACTCCCTCTGCCAAAAGGTAAAAGATTAAAAGCCAGACGCAATTGCAAATTAACTATGATGAGTCACAAACTATGACCATGCTCTGCTCTTTTCATGACGATGGATCCCCCAAATGTCAATCTGAAAATATACTTTCCCCCCCAATTTGTTTCACAGAACATGTATTTGCTACAAAAACTGAGTGTGAAAGAAATCAGATTTGCATGGGAAGTAATTTGCACACTTGGATATGATATGAATATGTAAAAACCCAGAATTCAGCTATGAAATTAATTTTCAATAAGTAAATCATTTGTGGTGAAAAGCCGAAGAGCAGTAGGTATGGGTAGTCATCAAACTCGATATATCTTCCTGAGCAATTTTTCTGGAACATGTTATGGTGTTTATTGTCATTGACCTTAATAGTAAAAGGTGCTAAGTGTTATAATCTTAACGTGTGCACGAGCGAAGAATATACATCTCACCAACCTCATTATCGATAAACACCTACCAATCATTTCGAATGAAGAATAACGAGAATCGTAGAAATCTGTAATAAGAGTCTGGATAACCAGAATCGATGTCTCTTCTATAGCCATATAATGATGTAACAGGGACATGCCAGTAAAGGCACCAGAACTGTGCAGATGTGAATTTATCCTGATCCTCGTGCATTCTATAATCTCACTCAATAGTATATCCTATCTTCATTTCAATTTTTAACGCTCCCCCTTTTCTGTAAGATCAAGAGGCTCGGCAAAAGAGAGAGCCGAATAAGAAATCGTGTGCAGACTAATTAAATAGAGTGATCAAAATTGTATGACCTTATATTGAAGAGGAAATGGTGCACAGTGCCTTGAGGCAGACAGAAGACACAGACCTTTTATTAATGCAGTTGGGAGAGATTCCAGATCATTCAATCTAAGCCTGTGAGAATAAAAAAATGCTATGATTAGAGTCTTGTTGCAAAAATAAATAGCAGGCTTTACCAAGTCCCACATTGCTCCCACACACCCACAGGCATTGTATTAGCAAGTGGATATCTTGTCTCCTACTTCGTATCTGCTGAGAATATAACCAAGCCAACTTTTCTAGCATGCAATGGATTGAGTTTACCTTTCCTGTTAAACCAAGAGAAGAAGTAGCATAGAATGGACAAACTGCATCGAGTCTACTAGTTTCCCAGGAGATCACATCCAAGCCAGAAATTGGAAGAAGAGCTGAACGAGCTCTGAAAAACAGCCAAGGGCTACAATTTAGAGCTTGCAGGCAAAATCATTCAATTCTAAGCCTGTGAGGAATAAAGAAATGGCACAATTAGCTCCTTGCAGCAAAATAAATAGCAAGGCTTACCCAAGCCCGCATTGCACCACACCAACTTCATCACACATTTTAATAGCTTTAAATCTTCGCTCCTTAACTCTTATCTGCCGAGCTATATATGACAAGCCAACGTGCTTTCTAGCCAAGCGAAGATTGAGTTAACTTCCTGTTAGACAAGAGAAGAATACAAAGAATGGCAAAAACCACATCCAGTCTAATAGTTTTCCCAGGAGATCACATCCGAGCCAGAAATGGAAGAAGAGCTGAACGACTCAAAATATTCAAGTATGTTACAACCAGTCCAGAAGAAGCTACAATCTGCAGTGGTGTGCTTGGATTAGAACAGCTTTATGAGCACATGGATGATCTTCTTAAATTGCTACACACCTTCATTCTCTATCCCAATATCAAAAATAAGCAATGGGCTGAAGACTTAATGGAGAATCAGAGGATTCTTGACGTTTGTGGTCTAGCAAGAGATGATGTTTCTCAGATAAAGGAAAAGTTAAGAAATCTTCATTCCCTTATTGAGAGGATAAAGGAAGATTCAACTATTGAATCCAGCATCAGTAGATACACCTCGTTTAGGAAGAATATGAACAAGAAGAAAAAATATGAATCTAGAGACTTGGAAGCTAAACTTAGTCCATTGAAAGAAACTGGAAAGCATTTTTAGATACTTGGTTAAATCAAGGAGTTCTCTCCTAAACATGGTCTCATTCTAATTAGAAATTGCATAGTTTTATAGACTTGTAAATAATCACTTATGTAATTACTCAAGAAAAATACAGTACAGAAATTACAAATTACATTCCATTATTCATCTATCTGACTATCCTCCTCTCTACAAAAGTGTCAAGTGTACCCGGTTACTACACAATGAAGTTAACAATCTGGAAGATTCAAACTAATAGCTCAAACAGGGGTTTTCCAAACAACTAAAAGAGATCTCCTTATTCTATCTAATAGTATAGCATGGTTCATGTTTCCAGGTAACAGTACTAAGTTAGGAACTTGGACATTTTGTGTAGGCAAAATACTGTGTTTAAGTGAACCTAAGCTACATGCATTATGTCAATAATGTTTATATTTTAATGCAGGGTACACTATATTCATTATTAATACATTAATGATATTAATGAACATTAAATTATAATCATATAACTATCAGTGTGTTGCGATTTGAATATCTTAACAAAGCACATGTCAAAGAGTACATGTAAATGTACATTATGGTAATTGGGGTGTTAATGCAGTTATAGGTTGTAACTACACTTTCGAACTTACATAGGCAATTAATGCGAACAGGTAATGCTTATCACATTGATCTGAGCCATTCCATTACGCATCTCGTCTCCCATCAAAATTGCTTTTTCTAATGCAGTCACATAGATTATAAAAGAAATTTTTGCAATCCGAGTATTGTAGGGGATTTCAGTATAAATCCCAAATATAAGAATGCACAAAATATCGGAGAATTTCCTCCCTCACCGTTGGCAAATCTAAAATAATTATGGATTGGCTATTCTTCCAAGTATTATCTACAGAAACAGTTGTCAAGATTGAGATGTTGTAGCTCCCCCCCCTCTGATGCCTGGCAGGAGGAGAAACATGAATCACCAGCTCAAAAACGGAAAGCACCTGCTAATCATTCTTTAATAGAGATTAAAGAAATAGGAAACGATTATGATTTAATTGGTAAAATAAATGCAGAAACCATTCCAAAACAAAAGAAATCGCATCTGCAAACCACAATGGTTGATCATTCTTATTACAACCGAGTGAATGTTCTCATGTCAGCAAGCGTCTCCTACTGAAATGCCTATACGAGAATAAAGGAATTATAAATCATCCATTGAGTTGTGCAAAATAAATAACAGGTTGGCTAAGGGTCAAGGAATGGCACATTGCCACACAAATGCGACAATATGAGGTTCTATATCTCACTATTACCTTCCAAATCTGCCCAATATATAACCAAAGTCTAGAACCTATCTAGCCAGCACAAAGCTTGAGTTACTTTCCTGTACAGAGAGAGAAAGATACAGCAAATGCAAAACCAACCACATCGATCTATTAGCATTCCCAGCAGATCACATCCAAGCACTCAGAAATTGGAAGAAGAGCTGAACGACTCAAAACATTTACAAACTATCCAGCCATTCCGGAAGCAGCCACAATCTTTGCAGTGGTCTGGTGGATTAGACAGCTTTAGCAAAGTGCATGGAATAGATCTTACTTTACTTGCCACAAAACCTTTCAAGCCCTCTCCCCCTAAACAAAAAATCAAATAAGAAATGGGGTTGATGCTTATTGAGAAATCTGTAGCTTACTTGAATATTTGTGCGGTCTAGCAAGAGACATGAGTTCTCCAGATGAGAAAGAACACTTAGATGCGTCACCCAATCCTCCTCCAAAAGAGAGAAGATAAAGGGCGAGATCACATCTGAAGCCCAGCATCCCCAAAATACCTCCTTCATTCCGTAAAGAAGATGAACCAAGGACGCAAAATAAAGTCAATATGCCTGCCATAAATAATAAAATGGCGAGATGATGAGTAATTATGAATGAGATTCTCTAACCCAACACCTATAGATGATACTCAATCAATAATGATTGGTCAAAATTTATACACAGAGGTGCTTACATAAAATAGACCACGCTCTGAGAAGGCTTGCTGTGAGAGTCAGCCACATTCTGATGATGCATTGTCTGTTTCTGATTGTATAGAGGTTTAGTAAGACCTATTCTCGTATATAAGGGGTGTATGTAGTCGCAAGAAGTCTCGACACATACAACTAAAGAAGATATAAGCGTCTTCAACTCTGCCAAGGCAGCCTGGAAGATATGAGGCCGTAAGGCCAAACGGAGTCCGAATTATTAAAGGTCGTTTAATACTGGACTCCGATGCCAATCAGGGTAAAATCAAATTGGTAAGGAGTCCTGCTCTAGTGTGACACAACAAGTATCTCGATATAACGCGAGACTATGTTTGGGATAGTCAGGATCACCTGAGTAAACCACAGATGCAAGCCTGATATGGTGCACGTGCTTCATTAGAAAGACAGAACAGAGGTCTTTTAAATTCTG
>VALG01016676.1:0-15408 GCA_009835305.1 Ipomoea purpurea | reverse complement strand
GACTATTTTTTCAATACATATTCTTTATGAAATTCAACCGGAGCTAGCACCTATATTCATGACTTTTAACTCTTTAATTAGGCCTTGACGATGAATTAATATCAGACTCATTATGTTGTATTATTGGTTATTAGGGCAGAATAACATTTGGCGCACAAGGTTACACTGCACTGTAAATCCCAGTTAGGTGCATATGTAGTGATTTTAATTTTTGAGTTTTGTGTCTGTGTTAAGAATTCTGTACTTGTATGATTCAAAAATTTTGTAAGCTTAAACAAATGTACGTCTAATAATTGTTCTGTATAAATTTCTATGTACTTTCTCTTCTTACGTGTTAATTATCTATTGTTCACACGGTTCCCACCATTCAGATCAAGAAATGTTCTTAGTCCTGATTTATTATTTATATATGATAATAAGATATAATTAATAACTTTTTTTTCGTTACGTGTTTCCATTTTCAAATGTTACAATTAACTTAACATTTTGAATATTTTATCCCAAGAAGGAAAAAGGAAATTTAGGCACCTTATTATTGTAGATTCAATTCACCTTATAAGAACATTATTTTATAATCTATATATGGTTTTTTTTTATACTTTAATTTTAAATAAATTTCGAATAAACCTATACTATTGAGTTAAGAGCAAATTAGTGACTTATTACCTATATATTTTTATAAATAAAACTACAATAAATGCCTTAAAAAAAAAAAAAAAAAAAAAAAAAAAAAAACTACAATAATGCCTTTATAATTTATGACAGTGTTTACTGCTTCATATCTTAACAATTTATATTGAAATTTTTTCAAGCGTAATCTAAGAATCCTTTCTTCAATTTTTATATTGAATATTTTCAAGCGAATTTCCTGAGCATTTCAATTTTGTTTAATTGAATATTTTTCAAGCTTAATTTTGAACCTTTTCAATTCTTTATAGTTGGATATTTTCCAAGCTATTAGCAATTGTAATTTTTTTTTTTCTTTGAACCAAGACAAAGAATGTGATTACTGTTACTGATCAAACAAGTGTGCAAATTAATTTAGCATATTGAAAATTCTTTGAGCCTCCAAGTTTTGTTCATCCTAAACCAAAACTGAAACAGTAGCAATATTTTTTATTCCATATTAAATAAAAAATTTCTTGAACCACTCCTAATATTCACAAATTAAAATTTTATCATCAAATCTAAAGTTTCATACTTCCACAATTTCATAACTCTATATTCCACAATCTCACAACATCTATATCTAACAATATAACACCCCTTACCTTCGAATCTAATAGTTCACAATTTTTGACTGATACTATAAATAAATTCTACACCTGAACGCTATACAATATCAAAAATCAAGCTCGAAGCCTTGCTCCGCACCATCTTATTGGTATCCCGAAAAACCTTATTTAAGCTAGCTCTCCGATCCAACTTAATTTCTTACGACCATCTATATCTTAAACTTCCTCCTATACTAGCAAGATATTGAACAATTCATAAATTTCCAGCAGAATGTATCATTCGAGCCCTGCGGTGCACAAAAAACCAACCAGAATATAAAAAAGAGCGAGCACATGAGCAGACAAAAATTACCAAGTCGAATCAAGATGAAGCAATAAGAACTCACCAGACACCAACAAGTTACATTCACCAAGTATAACAACAAAACATCACTCAGATCGCCTCGTTATTAGATACACTCACCACTAAACGAACGATTCAGACTCTACCAATGAAATGAGACTCCACCACATACTATTGTGTATAAACAAACAACTAGATCCACTCTTCAATATGCTCTACAATACCAACATGACATAAACTAACACCACCCTTCACACCAACCAGCTACGTGTACACCACACACCACCGACCGCTCAAGAAACATAGAGTACAATCATCCTACAGCCGCTTCACTCATTTTCATATATTTTATCTTACTCTTACTTGAACATTTCATACCACTGAATCACATACTTAATCCTCATCACCACACACTTCAAACAAACAACAACAATCATCATTCATCTTATATAGCAATGCATCAACTCAACCAATGAGCAACCTCGACATCACTAAAAAAATATAAGGATAGAATTAAACGATAATTAAACTTTACACATCCACACACCAACATATATAAATCATATAATATAAGAATATATCACCAGCTACTGAGAAATAGAGATATACAAAAACAGTAGCAGCAACATCACACCCACTCTTTTGCTCATATTCCTAATACAACACCGAAAAGAATCCAACCACATATACACTCATAATTCTTTACGATGGCATTCTCTTACCATCTTATTTCATATAGAACTGCATCAAAGATACACTACTATACTCCTCATATCGCCATCTCATCACATTCTTCATTTCCTTCTTTTCATCACCAGAACCAGACTACACAAATACAGTTCTATGTACGAACATAATCTTCTATATACTTCTTTAATTCCTCTGATCGAGATTCTGATAGTACCATATTAATCAGTATAAAATAAAAGCTTGCATGCAGCAAGGAAACTGTGTTCATTCGCCCAAAAGTGATGCTCAGTGCCACTTCCTAAAGCTACAGGCGAACGATTCTTATTAAACTTCCCGACAATACCTAAGCGCTACGGACAGTCGCACCCTGCGGCACCCTGGCCCGCCTGGCAAAGATTTTAAAATGAATACAAAAAAGAGATTTTAAAAATAGACATGTTTTTTATTGAATAATCTAAATTAGAAATACACTCACTTGGACATATGTTTTTTGCCAGTCAACCAGTCTCAAAAGTCACCGCCACCCGGGCGGCCCGCCACCACATCAGTATGGCCAGTGATCAGTCCAGTGTTACAAAATGTTCAGTCAATTATATGTGCCCTTTTTACATGTATTGTATCTCGTTGTGTGTATATTTGATATAGACTTATATTTTTATTGTACTTTAAGATCTCGTGAATTATACAGATGCGTGTGCTTTTATAATATACTCATACTACTATAGCTATATATATAGTAGATAGTATATATATAGCTACTATATAATATATATATAACGTATATATAGTGACGTAATCATATAATTATATAAGATAAGCGCCTCATGACTGCGGCCGGGATCCTTACCGTGGGAGGTTCGCGGTCAAATTCCAGAAAACACCCAACAGTCGTTTACAATCATGCACGCCACAGCTGGTAACTCAAACAACACCACCCAAATGAATTACATAAACATCACAAAAATAGCACCCACACGACCTCAACAAACACTCACACATATACTCACCCACCCCTAACTGGTTATTTGCTCCGAAAAGTGTACGCGTGTTTTTACTACACACCTAATGGTTGTGTTTGTGAGCACGGGCTCTGTTTACTCCTGTTTTGGTTTGTAATTTCCTAACGTTATAGTCGGCCATATTTGTGACCACTTTGGTGTTGCCGCACCGTAAAAAAACCGCACCCGTAAGGCACAAATGCCGCCACCATGAACTCCGTCTATATATACTGCTGAGATTCTTACTCAATGGTACGTCGAGTGTATGGGCTTAATTACCTGAGATTTGTACGTTTAATGTGCGTCGAATGTGTAAAATGCAGAGAAAATGAGTTTTTTGCACTTTCTGGTCCCAACGATTATTCAGTGCACTAGCAGAATTGATCCACGACTTCTTTTGAACCTTGCATATTTAGTCCACCGACTATTGACTTTTTTTGCAGAAATGGTCTTGCGGGCCACCTTTTCGTCAAATCCACTGAAACTTTTTTTTATGCTCATATTTTAACCAGGTAAAATTTACATTTTCTTATCTGCAAAATAAAAGAAAAATGACGATTTGACTACATACCATCATTCACTGGCACTATAAACTCGGCCCACGCGAACGAGTTACCCTAGAGCACGTATCTGCTGTCAGTAAGTCGCAACGCCTGCGTTCCTCGGGCTAGTTTTGGTTATCCGGCATCCAGCATTGAAGGCGGAGCCCACGCACGGCTGCGGATCCATCCAACCAGCATCAAAAAGCTTCATTGTATAGATTTCTCCAGCGAGAGAAGCGGTGTAGGCTTTCAAATGCAACGCTTTTACCTTTCTGTTTTATGTATTTCATTTAATATTTTGACGATACATAACAATGTCAATTTTAGCCCATGAAATGGATAAAAAAAAATTCCTGTTGAATTTTGAACGGACAAATGGGCCGCAAGGCACAATTCCCTTGCAAAAAAAAACTAATAGTCTTGACTAAAATTGCAAAGTTCAACAAGTTGTGGATCAAATTCTGCTAGTGCCCCTATAAGTCGTGACCAAAAGTGCAAAAACCCAGCAGAAAATATGGATTCAGCTTCTTCCCATCCCAGTAAGCCCATTGCCCCCTCCTGATGATGATGGATACCGAGAATCTACTGGTGGTTAAAGATATGGGAATATCACAACAGACAATCCAACACTTAGATGGCTGTCAAATTTTTTTGCGTCGCGTCATCTATATTAGAAGCATTCAACTGCACTGAAGTAGCTGATAACTCCAGAAAATCCATGCAACTTGAAGGAAGAATACACAAGAACTTGGTTACTGTGCTCGAGTTTCTGTTCTGCTTTCTTCTGATGCTCGTAATTCTGATTACTCCACTGCACATCTACGCCACTAAATCATCACTGCATCATTCCTAAACCATTTCAGGTACATTAAGTACAAACTCACGCATATTACCATTACGCACATCTTAAGTTACCAAATCTCACGGCACATTAAGCACAAACACTCACGCACATTAAGATTAATTCCACGCACCAATTAATCCACCGCCACAACCGCACTGGACAGCCACAAATTGCACTGATCCTCCCTACTATACGTCGAACAGTTCCCCGTGCTTGAATACCTTCCCGTGAAATTGTGCGATTGATTAATTGTGTGAAATTTGTAGCTCTTTAGCATCCCAAAAGGTTCATAAATTATAAGTCCAACATGGTATGTAAGATGTACGTTTTTTTTTTAATTAATTTCTTACCAAAGTGTACGTTAAGGATTCAAGTTTACTATTCTTACGAGAGCCAACATCAAACAGCTGTCGTTGTTTAACGAAAAGCTCTAATATTTGCTGGAAATAATTATCAATGCGGTCCACATTCTAATTTGAAGTCGGTCAAGTGAATTCGAGTTCGTTCGTAGTAGACGAGAGATTGATATCATTTACATCTCAAAACGGATACATGGGCCTGATATTCTTGATTCTCAAAAGTAATCCCATTTGAGTTGAAAAAATAAAGCGAAAAAATGAACTCTTTTTGTCCCACCCAATTGCGTCTTTTGAAAGTGAATTTGTCCCAACAATAATTTGTGTATATCATGTAGTTTGGTCAGTGACTCAGTGTGTATGTGTAAATTCTTCAAAAGGACAATGCAAAGAAATTTCTTCTTCTCTCCCAGCATAGAATTTCCGTTTCTCTGCGGATACAAATAAACAGGCTCATTAATTATCAATATATAAATTTTTGCAAAGGTGTAGCACCGTGTGAACAATAAATAATATAACACGCTCGCATAAGCTCAATTGGTTCATATATGTGAAGTTTGAAAAATAATGATCTCAAGTCTCACTAGTAGTGTAAGTGACGGACTGTTGCTGCTTGTTACAGTGCAATAAGTCAATAGTCTAACTCTGTGTTCGGCTGAATTATTCCATAGATTTCCTATTCTAGTCCTCTTCAGGCCTTCTTCTTATTTTAGGATATTACTGAATGACGTGTATGATAATCCAATTTTTAGTATCAATAATGTAAGGATCAATTATTGAAATATCATAACATAAAGCGAGAACAACAGTTCGTTTTCATTATCGATTGTCTTATTCTCATAAATGGTCAATATATGATGTCTCACACTTTATAAAATTAGGATTAAAAATTGAAAAATAGACTATATAACAAGTGACTAATTCATAGATTCTTTGCAGATCGCATTGGCTTGAAACCGCATGTGATCCACCCTATAATCACCTAATAATAAACTAACATCCTTATATAAAAACTAACATTAAATGCACGGTAAATAAAGACTTTTATGTCGCTTACTATATCTTTTATTTTACTTTATTGGTTATCCGATCATTGAGTAGACATCAAAATTTTTGCTGATAAAGGATTTAGAATATCTTTGTTATATATATTTAACAAATACTATCATTTAAGAATATTTTACATCACCACAGATACACAATGTATAGTTCTATGAGTAAACTAATTTTTCTTTTTCAGATTACACAATTTAAGAGATCTCTCTTATACTATCTACATCTGAGAATCTTCCCAGATAAACCACAATCCATTATATATGAATGGTATCACAACATTCTAAACATAAAGTATCACTAGACAGATATCCTCATATTCATGTTCATTTTTGTATTAACTCAAATACCTCTGATTCCTTATATATATTCCTCCATAGAAAAAACAAAGACAGCACATTAAATCGAATCAAGTCAATGCAAGTTAATATACCCTATCCAGTCCAACTTAGTCTTCACTGGCAAATTTTTCTAATTTAATACTGAATATTATTGAAATTGATCTCTCTTTCTCTTTACAGCACTTATAACATAAGTAGTTTGTATACCAGCTTAGCCATATACAGAACCTTGTGATGTAACTCGTTATTTATTGCCACACTAAACTTTTTGGAGCTATCATCTTGTCTTATGTACCTTAATGTCTTTCGTACTTCAAAAGGATAAACAACTAACTTCTTGACTTACAACACCTCAACTATAGTAGACATATAAGGATGTTACTATACACTTTATAAGCTACTAAATATCAAAACATTTTGTATTAAACCACATTTAAACATCCAATTTCACATATTCAACTCAGGAAGCAAGGCTACTATCAATAATACTCTTTTTCTTCGACAATCTCCAATGAAATCAAGTTGGTTCTCTACTTCATATGATTTTCGCCATATTTTCATATATTTTTTCTACTATATATTCATCTATCACGTATTGCTCATGCGCTATGACGTTGCATACTCTGTTAATTTCTACATTGTTGTCGAACTGTGTGCATATACTAACGTAAGTTATTACTTAATGTCTAGTATGCTATATCCAATAGTATAATTTCTTCATTTTTGAATTGGATTAACTACTTATGAGATCCATAAACAGAAGTGTAACAGATACACCACTTATCATCCATATCTTTTCTCATCATTACCAAAACTTTCAATTACCTGATATGTAACGATTGAGTTACAACTACTATATCCCAAAAATCGTCCTCTTGCTTATCTAATATGACCCGACAACAAATTCAACACAAGTGCTTCTGTTTATTATCATAATTCTAACACCATAAAGACTGTTCGTATCCTCATCTCAGGGCGCGGAGGGCAACTGTATGGATGGAGAAGCTGCTCTATTTTCTGCTGGTTTGCGGTTTTCTTCACTCTTCTCTAAACGAATTTTGGTGACTAATACTCGTCCAGACTTTTGTGTTTCGCTCAATTTAAGTCCTCCATTTGTTATTTTCGTCAAATTGGTGTTAAATAAAGGGACAATTCAGTAATGTCAATATTGATCTCTCTTTACTTTCAACTTGTGAAGTGCGAAATTCATCTTTCTTGTACGAATTACACCAAGAATTACCCCCGGACTGCAAATCAAATTTTATATTCGCAGTTTTAGGAGTAATTCTGGGAGTAATTCGTAAAAGAAATGAGATTTCGCAGTTCACATGTCTATGAGTAAAGAGATGCCAATATTAAAATGACTAAATTGTCTATTTATTTAACACCAAATGGATAGAATAACAAATGTGGGACTAAATTGAGCAAAAACACAAAAGTCTGGGACTAAATTGAGCGAAACACAAACGTTTGGGATGATATTAGGTCACCAAAGTCGTTTAGGACGAAATTGAGAAAAACCACTATAGTCGAGGACGATTTTGGGTATTAACTCTATAAAGAACTAATAACGCATCACTGAGGCTCGAACTCACAACCTTCCAAATTTGATAGAATAGTTAGACAATTAGTGAAGATACACATTTAATTTTATTGTGATACGAGAAATAGCTAGCTAGCCACTCTTCCCAATTTATTTTCTTGTTTGAAATCATTGGTTATTCCTTTGTATATAATTTTTTTTTTAAAAGAAGCAAATGAAGCAGTTTATATGCAAGAATGAATGATTGTTCATAATTATAATGACGTTACAGGAAGAGATAGTGCAGTCCCTATGAGTGATCCTGGATGCCGCCTGCACCCAATAGGAGGATCCCCTACTCCGGGTGAGACTCCAGATCGTCAGCCAGGAGGAGGATCATGTATGGCAACAATAAATAAACAGATCATTTCAACAATGACAAAAATTTGTGGAGACCATCTCACGGGTCTCAATATGTGAGACGGGTCAGATCTTGATTTATGACGTCAATAACCCGACCCGTCTCACAAATTTAGACTCGTGAGATGATCTCATACAAGTGTTACCCTTCAGCAATTACATATTTTCAATTAGTAATTGCAGTCTTACGAAGCTTTTAGGCGGTATATATTAAAAAAACAATGGCCCTGTTTGATAACATGGTTAGGTCATTATAATTGTTTGACCACTATTAGCTATTTGATTTGGTTAACAGTCATATAAGTGTTTGATTAAATTAACTTTTTGTAACAGTTTATTACTCCAAAATGCTAAAATTCAAAAGCTGTTCAACCGATAATCTTTTTGAGAAAGTCACTTTACGTGTAATCAGCTATCACCTAATAGCTATTTACCAAACATCTTTATACAAACAGTTAATACTATCACACTAACTCAATTCAATTAGCTAAGAGCTATTTACCAAACAAACTGAAGTAGAAGTGAAGGAAATTAGTGGTACTTATTATGTGTAAGAATATAATGTAACCATAAAAACAGATACAACTTAGGAAGAAAATACAGAACCTTTTATAGGAGACAAGGATTAACAAACTACTCCTACTTATTATTAGGCTTCCGTTAATTAATTATTTGAAAACAAGGAATTAAAATTCTTGAAAGAGTCTCACAACCTAAGAATTTAAGGAATTTTATATCATTCGATTAAGGTTTAATTTGCAGCTCCAGGTTGCAGAAGAACTTGAGGCCGCCATAATTGTAAGCACAGGCAGTCAGCCAGAAGAAGGAAATATATATATATAAACTTTGTCAGTCCAATAAGGGTGAAGAATAAAATTAATGCTAAAATTAATTTATCAGTATTTGTTTGTTTGCTATTTTGAATTGTGATTTGATACATCAATGTTTGAACTAATATAAGAGAAGAACCAATAAATTGAATAATAAAAGTTAAACTTAAATAATATTAAATGTTAACTGTACTCAAAGACATATATTTTATACAGTGGTTGTTACAACAACTAATTAAAGGTGACATAAAAGTACATAAAACGAAAAGGCTTAAAGTCAACAAATTAAAAGAATATAATATATCATGCATGACTACTTCATTGAACACCAAAACATTTCTTATTATCTTGTTTTCAAAGTCTCCACCAAAAAATAAATAAAAAAATCTTGTTTTCAAAGCTTGTACGGACAATTATCTTGTTTGAATGAATACTCATTAATATAAAATTTTAGTAAATTTTATTTTATTCTTTTTATATTTATGCTGAAGTCTTGTGGTCGAGGAGTATAATGACTCCTGAAATGAGAGGTCTCAGGTTTGAATTCTAGTGTGGACAGTCTTGACTCTTGATTATAGTTCTATAGCCAAGAAAAGTTTTGTGTTTTTAATCTATCTATTGGTCTCTTTCTTGTGTTTCTGCTGCAAGTTGGTATATTATATAGCTAACATTTTATAGACCAATCCTAAAGTTAAAAAAATTTGTTCATTTGACCATTACCAATTCTACTCTGCAAAATGAATTTGTTTGCTTTTCTACCATCAATAATTCAGCAGATTTTAAGGATCACACTTCCACCATCTCTGTTGTATTTTTATTATAACCCAAAACTTTCCCATTCCAGATTTCCATCTCAATGTTGAGACAAACAACTCTACCTATTCTAAGAGTTCCATGGCTTTGCTGTGGTCACCTCTCTGCTAGAAATAGTAGAGAAACACCTTTTGCAACCCAATTCTTCCTTGATTCTTTACAGCAGAGAAATGTTGTGTCTCTGTCGAAAAAGCTCCGTTTTGTGCAAGCCTTTCTGAGGAATTCCGGCGAAAACCGACAACTGGGAAGCTAATAATAAGAAAGTTTGAGGCAGAGATCTTAGATGTGGCTGCTGAAGCAGAAAGCAAAGTAGAATCTGAGCTTGGACAGGTTTAATTGTGGCTAACAGGGGAAGACTCTGTAGTTTCAGCTTGTCAAAAACTCCATCAAACCTTGCAGCAAGTATAAAAGATTTTGAGGGTATTGAAGTGAAGATCTTGTGGAAAAACAAACATCAATTCACTTGTTTATTGGTCATCAACAGGAGATTTGAGCAGGAGAATATGGTATTGTGGTGCCTACCAGAATACATTAGAGCCGCCCGTACAGGCTTACTTCACTGGTTCGGTAAGCAGTATTCATGGGCAAAAATACATTAGAGCCTGAGAATTCAATGATTGTGGGGATTCAGCAAGATATAAAAAGAAGATCACTTACAGGACTGATATTTATATAGGAAAGAAGAGGTAGTGAAGTTTTGGAAGCATGGAGATTTATTGAAGTGCGACTGTACCAGGCAAAGACATAAGCTTGATGATAAGAGCATCCTAGAGTCCATACGAGCAGGTCTTCCTATGGGATATAGATGCTCTTGGTGGGCTATATGAACTGCGAAGGGAAACGTTTCTGCTAGTTTCATGCTGTCTAAAAGACTTTCCACATCTCAAATATGCAAAACATGACAAGCAGCAAAGTAGCAAAAAGATGTAATACTTTGTCTATGATGAGGGTTATTGAAGCTCGAAACGAAATCTATTTGATGAGAGGTCAATAAAACAATTACGAAATCAAAGACTTCTAATCCTGTAATATTAGAGAATGCGACAATCGCGAGAAGTAGTGCTTCGTACAGCGCCTGTGGAATGCATCACTAAATAGGTTGCTGTGGCTTCATCACTATTCACCATGTACACCTTTAGACAATCTCACCTCCGCATCCTCTAATGAAAGCCGAGTCTCAGCTGCGTTAACACAGGTATTTACTTACATCGTGGTCTGCCGGTAAAGCACAGTAATCTCTCTCTATAGTATGAGACAGAAGAACAAAAGCTTACTCTAAGATGCCAGAGTGAGCATTACAGTAGTTATGATTAAGTGGCGATTATATACAGTCGAAGTATAGTAAATACATAGTAGGAAAATGATCTACATTTTCACGCACGAGCCTTAGTACCTTCTTCCTCCCACGAAGTGGAAAGTTTATCGTGTGAGCATGTCATCTCTCTATCTCTCGTGGGAACTGGCGAAGGCATTGTGGCAATAATCTAGAACCCTTTACGACCAAACGTAGCTAAAAAGGTACGTCCAGCCTCTAATCGCACTTTATGCTGATCCCATTCGCATGTACGCATTCGGGAAGCTGCGGCATGTTTGGTGACTAAAAACGCAATCACAATGTATAAATCTATCATTCACAAGAGGTGACTTGGCTCGGTATTGCCCTTGGTTGGATACATTAGAAACGTTATATCGTGTATCTAGGGAAATCTCAATCAAACCAGCCGAAGGACGCCAGCCACGGAGAGACAACATACGTAAATTCGTCAGTTGATTAGTCATGTCTATTGGTTACGGTGGACTTTAATTGTCTTACATGGGACGATGGATATTATGAGAGGAACTTCTAGCCTTGGTTGATTGCCATCCAATACATGAGTCTATCACCCTCACGATGAAACGAGTGTGCTAACTGATATATAGGGAATTGTTCTCTATCCAATTTAATAGAATTATCTGGGGGAAACATCCCCCTATGCGAGGCCATCCGGCACACTGCTACAGGATCCAGTTGCTACATGGTCTATAAGACAATAATAACAAGCCTGAGGACCCAAATCAAACCTTAGCTCATTGTCTCTTTTTCCCATTGCCAGACACGCAGACCCAAGACAATGATAGCATGGAAATTATATTAAATCCATGAAGGTATTTCGGGTAAAACAAAATTGTCTCACGTTCCTCAAAGAATACAAGTCACTTGGGAAGAGAATTCTTGGATGGTTGCTAATGATTACCTCTAGCAATTGTTGTCATGGCTGGACTTTTAGCTACTTTGGAAGGGTCAATAGAAATATGGAGAGATGTTGCAAAAACTTTGGATGGAATGGATAGTGCTGAAAATAGAATTTCAAGAGTACTCTCATTAAGTTACAACTACTTGCCTACTCACTTGAAAGCTTGTCTTCTTTACTTTGGAGTTTTTCGCGAAGACAGTGACATACCTGTTAAGAAGCTGATAAGCTTATGGGTTGCGGAGGGATTTCTAAAGGCGAAGAAGAAGTATAAGAGTATGGAGAAACAGGGCGAGAGCTACTTGCATGATCTTATTGATAGAAGTCTTGTTCAATCTAATGAATTAAGTATTGATGGCAAATCAAGTCATGCAAGGTTCATGATCGATTGCATGAGTTTTGCATGAGAGAAGCTAAAAATGAGAACTTCTTGTCATCATCAATGGAAATCATGTTCAAGAAGACCGTCGTTGGATGAGCATTCAGTCAATAAGTTGGCCAGTCACTCAAACAAGTTATGAAAATCACACTTTCCATAAAATCCGTTCTATTCTATATTCAGGTAATAAAGATTTATCCTTTCAAAATGTAGGTTGGTGAACCCACATTTGAAATTGTTAAGAGTATTGGATTTGTCTTTAGTTAAATACTCCACAGCATGCCCATTGGGATAACGAAATTTGATTCATTTGAGATACTTGGCTTTAAACATTATAGGCTCTCTTTACAAGTTTCGCTTGTTTAAACTTCAGAATTTGCAAACTCTCGCTATTTGTTCATGGATCGAAGGGTTTCCTTTGCAATTGCCTATGGTATATTGGATTTACCACAATTAAGGCACTTACACCTTGAAAGGAAATCTTCACAATGCCTCCCAAGTTTGGTTCGAGGAAATTTACTAACTCTTTATTGGTTGAGAGTCAGTAGCTTAGATGAAAAACCAAACTTTAGAGTGGTTCCAAACTTGAAGGAGCTAGGGATTTACATTGGAGGTGAAATGACACCTAGCTGTCTGGAGAGTCTTGTCCATTTACGTCGACTTGAGAAGTTAAAATTTGACATGGGAAGAGTAGAACGCTTTTATCTCCCTAGCTGTTTTCCACCGAACCTAAAGAAGTTGACATTACGTTATACTTTTCTCCCTTGGGAGGAAACGAGCATAATTGGCCAATTACCCAACCTTGAAGTGCTTAAATTAAAAGATTTTGCCTTTTGTGGCTCGGACTGGGAGCCAACAAAATGGGGCTTTCGAGGATTAAAGGTACTCCTTATTGAGCGATTGGATCTCAAACATTGGAGTGCAAATGCTGAGCATTTTCCCGTTTTGGAGCTCCTAGTCTTGAGACATTGTTGGGACTTGAAAAGGGTTCCGGTTACTTTTGCAAATATTAAAACTCTCAAATCAATTGTGTTAGAGAGTTGTTATTCTTCTCTTGTAACTTCTGCAAACAATATTGCTGGCAAAGTCCAAAGAAAAGGAAATCGTGCACTTCGTGTTTATGATCACGGAAGTAAGGTTGGTCTCTCTTCGATTCTCATTCACAATTCGGAATTGATAGTCTTGTGTTTTCTAATTTGATGGATTGGTATTATTTTCATTTCTTGAACTCATTTTGAACTACTCTGCTCATCTCTAGGTTGAATTGCCCAGTAATGAAAGTGACTGAGGAGTTTGTTAGTTTTTGTGATTGGGGAAAACTTGTGCTCTGCTTTCGAAGAAGAAAAACAAAAGAAAAAGTCTCTTGCCAGTTGCTTCATTCCCCCAATTGGCAGTGGATCCATCAAGCTAATTTCATTTCATTTTCATATGAAATTTTTTGTATAAATATTTTTTAAATCAAATTGTGTATTTTCATTCACTTATTTTTTTAAATAGCCAAAAATTTAAAATTTTCGAAAAATGACTTTGAAAAGCCACTTTTTTTTTTTGTGTTCATTTGACCCTAAACATAATGTAATATCTGTTGAGGCTCGAATCCAACCAATGAAATTCCATATAGAATTGTCACTTTGTGCCACTAGATCACAAAATCGTTGGCTGCCATTTAATTACCAGATTTTCAACCAAAGGCTACAATTACCTTAAATGAGCATAAATTAAATAGTGTGATGACTAATACAAATCGCATAAGATTGATGATAAGAATTGATATTATTAGAGGAATTTGTGTACCAACCAGCTAAGCTAAAACCATTATTCTGTGCTAGGACCACTTGTACCCTTTGCACCCATTTAATCTGACCTTAATACACCAAACCTATTCCACAAGGCCAGTCCAGTGTACGTATTACTGCCATCAACCACAGTCCTATAAGTATAACCTTATGCTTAGCTTTTAATGTATTAAAATATCATCAGTCTGCATAGCTGTCACTCTTTAATGCTTCCTACTCCTCCGTAAAAAAAATCACACTTGTGTGAGATCGTCTCACTCACGTGAAATGCATAATATTTTTATAGTTAAAATATAATACATACTGGTTTTTTTTATTTTTTTTTTATGTGAGACTGTCTCACGTGAAGTGAACACATAATATTTTTTTTAGTTAAAATGTAATATGATTTCATGAGTTCATTCAAAAATACTAACATATAGCTAAAACATATTTATGTGTTCCACGTAAAACGGTCTCACAAAATATCAACTCAAAGTGAAAACGTTTCAAGGGTCACCCTAGAAGTAGTCTTGCTCCAACAGCAAGGGTGAAAGTTAGATTCTCACCGAAGACATGGGAGTACGGTCACCGATCCGAGAGACCCAAAGTCCAAAAATTTATTAGATGTGATGAAGACTCTTTGTGCAGCATAATGTACAGGCAAGGGTGGAAAGAGGCTAACTGAGGATTCTCGATTCACCTCCTCCAGTGCCATTGAGCAAAAGTTCTGAGGACTTACGATTAGTTTAGAGTAAGCTGGAAACTTAATATATCAAAGTAAAAATGTTAAAATAACTATGAGCCATACTTCAATTTGACCCAGTCCTTTCAAGCCTGCCATAACTTAGCTTCCACTATGCAAATTTCTCTGGCTACAATCCAAAAGGACACTGCTTAGGCAGGAGGAGATTTGATGACACTGTTGGATCTTCATGGACCCATATAGCTTCTGTTAAAATCATCATTTAACCATATTGGCTTCTTATTGTTGTCATCAAGCCTTATGCTTCTATTCCTTTTAATTAATGTTTCT
>VALG01016666.1:0-12658 GCA_009835305.1 Ipomoea purpurea | reverse complement strand
ACAAGTTATAACTTCACAACTTAATACCAAAATTTGGGCATATTAGTAAAACTTGTGAATGTGTTAAAATTTAGATGAAACAATACACAATTAGTACTTGATCTGTTGATCATGGTATACTTCTTTATCTATAGTTCAAAAATTAGAAAGGAAAAATATTAGACATACCAAATGATGTAGGGAATTAATTCCAAGATAACTATAAAAGAAAATATTTAAGGTAAAAAGAAATTAATGAGGCAAACGGCTTTCTATATTTGACAATATTGCTTTGAGAGTACATTATCGAGTGTGCCAATAAAACAAAAGATGTCCCAACAAGGTAATGGTGCCATTAATAAGAAATTTATACAAGAAGAGGTTTAATGATCTATTAATAACTCTATGCACACCCAAATGTTTTTCAAGAGAAATGAATGCCTGTAATAACAGCTTCGATTGACGTATATTTTACCAAGCTCACTTGTTGGCCTGACTCTACTCATATCGGGACAATCCTAAAATTGACAATTTGCAATTGGCATCCATTAGTCTAATCTTTAAGTTTCGTGAGCCAAAATCTTTAGGATGAATCAATTTTCTATCAATAAAACTCTCAAAAGGTTAATTTTTAAGTCGGTCCTTAAACTATTAAAATAATGTACAAAATGTTCAATCAATTATTGAAATTTCAAATTTACCCTAACATTTAATAAATGTTACCAAAACTTGAAGTAAAATCCCAAAATGCTTATTGAGGCACGAAATAGGCGCATAATAGTAACTGAGAAGCTCCCAGCGATCCATAAAGAACTTTAATTAAAGTTTTACCAATAAATATTAGTTCTGACAAGAAGGTCATTAGACTAATCAGCGAAGCCCAACTATCAAGGATAATTAGAATCATTAACTAAAAAGACGAACAGGATGCACCGTACTCTCGCCAACACTCAGAGGCCCAGCGATCTCGGACCCTTTGGACCAGAATCTTTAAAAGTGGACCTCCGCATACATTGTTTTAGGACCATTAGTACTTTACTCTTTCATTTTAATAATAATAATAATAATAATCATGAACTAATGTCTTGGCTTTAATCAGTATCATAATGGAAAATGGTGCAAGCGCTAAGGGTGAGGTGTTAGAAATGAGAAAACTATTTTTTAGAAAATCTTTTTGATTTCCGTGTTTGAATGTGTCGTACAGCAATTAAGGCTCAATTAGAAGATGATTTTATGGTTGACTACGAGAAATATTCTTATTATAAAAAAAATGAACTTTCGCAAAATTGACAGAAAGGATTTTTCAGTAACCAAAATTTAGTGCACAATATCGGTTTCCGAACTTGGGTTTCTGGCAGGCAAACATCTTGAGTAATGCTTGGTTGCATTTAATTAATTGTTTGTTGTTTGTTTTTCAATTGCTCTTCTTTTTTTTTTTTTTTTTTTTTTTTTATTGTTTGTTTGTTCTGGTCAGCTGTTTTTTCAACTATATAGAGCAAATTGTTTTTTTTTTTCGTCTCTCTCAATTTTCATCTCTCTTCAAAAAATAAAATTTTAACTAATTGATTAAATGTGTACTCTTAGATCGCTGCTCATAGTATTCGCGAGCTCTTTATAGACAAATATTATTCATTGTGGTGCACATCTATCTTATTTTTTAGTGGTGAACTTTTATAAGGCGTATCAGATATATATTAAATAGCTCTTTAGATAAGTTGGAGAATTTTATTTTTGACGAAAAGTAAAAACTGGTGATAACAGAAGAAAGACTCATGCATGCTCGACCATGTACTCTTCAAAATTTTCGAAAACCCCCCAACGCCCCCACCTATAGACAGCCAAGTACCACGACACATAAATGTAAGTGATACCAATTTCGTGAGCAAAAAAAATTTTAAACCATTTTTCAAACCAATTTGTGGTTGCAAAGTTGAGTTAAAAAAAATGACTAAATTTCTACTGTCATTACCGGTTCATGTACTTGTTAGCGTTGTTTAATTATTCTTCTAATAATTCGTCTCTCTTTTAATGTTTTTTCCTTAATCCAAATTCATGATACCTTTTTTTCTTTTTTTATTAGGTCAACTTTGAACGTACAGTTTTAGTAGATAACCCAATCACAGACCAAAGTACAACTAATCCGGGAACATTCACTTGCGCTCCACTCATGCTGTATTATAGTGTTTCTTCTTTTTTTTTTTTTTTTCTTGTTGAGCACTAATTAAAATGGCTTATCTTGTTCGGTTTGAGCATAAGTTAAATGTTCATGAGACATTAAGAGAGTAATGATACAAGAATTTCCAGGTTATATATGCAATTATGAGTTTTATGCAAGGAATTGAACCTCTATATTTATATTGCAACATACATGGAATTCTAAGCATTACGCCTAGGCAATCATAAATTATAAAAATTTTGTGCTTGTCTCGTATGATGTGCCAATTGGCACCCTATGCGTGCAATCATAATAGTAGCGTACGTGGATCACGGTCCAAAAATACATAATAAAATTCATTATTTTAATTCATAAATACTTTATCTTATTTTAAAAAATTCATTATTTTAAAAACATAAAAGTACATTTTACATTATTCTAACTCATAAATTATAATATTCTAACACATAAAGTACATATTCTAACTCATAAAATACATATTCTTATTCTAAAAATTTTATCTATTATTCTAACACATATAAAATACATTATCTTAACTCATAAAATACATTATCTTACCTCATAATATTCATAACGTACGTATGAAACAAGGAAATTTTCTTTAACATAAAAAAAAATTGTTTTGGACCGTGATCCACGCAGCTGCTTATAATTTGCCCGATGCGTGACATCAAATGGTATTTACATTGTTGAATGATAATGTTTAGCATATTAAATTAGATAAGCATGTTTACATATTTCAACTTTAAAGTTTGGGCCACTACTTTAAATGCTGTGATGGGATGGATTGTTTAATTAGCTGCTAGATTAGGCCTATTGAGAAAAGATGGACAAATTATTTTGTGGACCGGGTCCCTGAGTTTAAAATACACAATTTACATACTGAATGTTTATAACTTTGTAAAAAGTAAATTGTGAATATTTAGTAGGTAAATTGTGAACGTTCGGTATATAATTAAATTGTGAACATTTAATACGAAGTTAATTATATTTTTTGTCATAGATTTATAGGTGATGGTCTATTTTTAGTCCCTTTTTTATCAAAATATTCACATTTGATCCTAGCATTATTGTGACATGACCAATTTTGATCATTCATCAACAAAATCGTTGTAGTTTCGTTAAATACAACACATTTCGATCATGGTACTTAATATTTCATCAAAAGTACTTTTACCCTCAAGGCCTCAATTCCTAAAATCATGCACTTTATTGTATACTTAAAAGCATGTCAACAATATTATTGCCAACCTTACCTCCCTTGATAATATTTTATTTGTCTTCATATCGATTTAACAAGCTTTTTACTCAATAACCAAATAATTATTGATGATATCTTGACTATAAAATGGACATAAAATCATCAAAATTATCATACCATAAGAACTAAATTGATTTTTTACCATTCATTTCTTTTCGTAAAAGTCTCCTCATAGGTTATTTTTTTCCCCATAGGTACATCTACAACACTTATTAGTTGACGAAGAACACAAGCAATTCAACCAACGAACATTTCTTCTTTGCTAATCAAACTTTCACACATCAATGGGAAGCGGCTCATGTGTTATGTTCATGAAATTGGGTAGAAAGAAGAAAAGTTGTGACAGATTTAGTATATATACTTAGGTTTAATTTTAATGTATTGGCAAATTTATTTTTAGTATAGAACAAGTTTATTTAACAATAATTGAGCAAATATCAATTTTGGTCCCACGAGTATTAGCAAAATGACGATTTTGGTCCACATGTTTAACTCATACCAATTTTTATTCACGACTATTGTTTTAGTACCAATTTGAATCCACAACTATTTTTTAGTTCAAAATTCATCACGCCGATCGCCCATTCGTTTAAGACATGCCGAAATCTATTTTTTTTAAAGATATTTACGTCATTTTCAACTTAAAATCTCAATTTGAGTATTAATTAATAAATGAATTTAAACCTTAAGATCGATCCCATTCACAATTTTCATCCTCATCCTACATTAATTTGAGGAGGAGAAACTGCGAATTAAGATTGATCTTAGGGCTTAAATCTCTTTATTCATATTCAAATTGGAATTTTAATTTGAATAAGACAAAATACCCTTAATAATTTCATATTTCGGTATGTCTTAAACGAATGGTGATCGATGTGCTGAATTTTGACACTAAAATAATAGTCGTGAATTGAAATTGATACTAAAACAATACTAAACATGTGGACTAAAACTGTCATTTTGTTTATACTTTTGTTTGCTACAATTTGTATAACTTTTAACAATAGGAATTAAGCGCATTCTAGAAGCAAACCAAGTGGAATTGTGGAAGAAATGGACAAACCGAACCCGAAAAGAGAAGATAAATCGGGTCCGGGTTTGGCAATCAGTATCTTCTTTCCAATAGGGAGGGAATTCTAGGGTTTATTTGGTGTTCGTTGTTTCCCCTCGTGCTGTTATCCAAGCGATCCATACTCTCGTCGTCGGAATTTCGAAACCTAAAATTGGTAATCCCTTCGCACTATCATCAACTTCATTCAGTTCTGTTTGCTGAAGCAGAATTTTCGAAGCCGCAGATCGAAACCATCGTTATCGTTTACAGAGAAAGACGATATGAGTCGGCCATTGGATGAGCTAGGAAGTAAAGTGGATGGCGCGAAGAAGCCTGTCTTCCTCACCAAAGCGCAGAGAGAGCAGTTAGCTATTCAGCGCCGCCAGGAAGAAATTGCTGAGCAAAAGCGTCGCGCCGAGCTTCTTCTGCAACAAGCCAGACTCCCTTCTACCGACGCTGCTTCTTCGGCTAAAGATAACAATAAGCCCTCTTCCGATCATGACCGTGACCGCGACCGCGACCGCGATAGGGATCACTATCGCTCCTCCCGCGATAAGGATAGGGAGCGGGATCGCGATCGCGAGCGGGATAGAGAACGTGAAAGAGACAGGGAGCGTGACCGGGACCGTGAGTCAGAGCGCAGGAAGCGCGAAAGGAACGCGAGGATGAGGCCAAAGAACGGGAGCGTGCTCGAGTGGACAAACTCGCTGAGCGAGAGCGGGAGAAGGAGCTCGATTCCATCAAGGAGCAGTATCTGGGCTCTAAGAAACCTAAGAAAAGAGTCATTAAGCCTAGCGAGAAGTTCCGCTTTTCATTCGATTGGGAGAATACTGAAGATACCTCCCGTGATATGAACTCACTGTACCAAAACCCTCATGAGGCTAGACTGCTTTTTGGCCGTGGTTTTCGAGCTGGGATGGACCGGAGGGAGCAGAAAAAGCTGGCTGCAAAGAATGAGAGGGAGCTCCGGGAAGAGATTCGCAAGAAGGATGGTATTGAGGAGACTCCAGGTGAAGCAGCTGCTCTGAGGAAGAAAGAGCAGGCTGCTGATATGTATGATACTTTTGACATGAGAGTGGACCGCCATTGGTCTGAGAAGAAGCTTGAGGAAATGACAGAGAGAGATTGGAGAATCTTCAGGGAGGATTTCAATATCTCCTACAAAGGTTCCAGGATTCCTCGCCCCATGAGGAGCTGGTCAGAAAGCAAGCTAACTCCAGAGCTGTTTAAGGCTGTTGAGAGGGCTGGCTACAAGACCCCCTCTCCCATTCAAATGGCTGCAATTCCCCTTGGACTTCAGCAACGGGATGTGATTGGTGTTGCTGAGACTGGTTCAGGTAAAACTGCTGCATTTGTTCTTCCTATGTTGACTTATATATCGAGGCTTCCTCCTATGAGTGAAGAGAATGAGGCAGAGGGGCCATATGCTGTTGTTATGGCCCCCACACGAGAACTAGCTCAACAAATAGAGGATGAGACTGTTAAATTTGCACATTATTTGGGTATTAAGGTTGTTTCTATTGTTGGTGGGCAGTCTATTGAAGAGCAAGGTTTTAGGATTAGACAGGGCTGTGAAGTTGTCATTGCAACCCCTGGTCGTCTTCTTGATTGCCTAGAGAGACGATATTGTGTTCTCAACCAGTGTAATTATGTTGTTCTTGATGAGGCAGATCGTATGATTGATATGGGTTTTGAACCACAAGTTGTTGGTGTACTTGAGGCCATGCCTTCTAGCAACTTGAAACCAGAGAATGAGGACGAAGAACTCGATGAGAAGAAGATATATAGAACGACATATATGTTTAGTGCAACTATGCCACCTGCTGTGGAACGGCTGGCAAGAAAGTACTTGAGGAACCCTGTTGTTGTTACCATTGGTACTGCTGGCAAGACTACTGACCTTATTACCCAGCATGTTATCATGGTCAAGGAATCAGAGAAAACCTTTAGGTTGCAGAAATTACTGGATGAGCTTGGTGACAAGACAGCTATTGTGTTTATCAACACTAAGAAACAGGCTGATACTGTTTCTAAGAATTTGGATAAGGCAGGTTATAGAGTGACAACATTGCACGGTGGAAAGTCACAGGAACAAAGGGAAATCAGCCTTGAAGGATTTCGGACAAAGAGGTATAATGTGTTGGTTGCAACAGATGTTGCAGGACGTGGGATTGATATACCTGATGTGGCCCATGTAATTAATTATGATATGCCCAATAATATTGAAGCATACACCCATCGTATTGGTCGAACTGGGCGTGCTGGGAAGACTGGTGTAGCAACAACATTCTTGACTCTTCAGGACTCAGAAGTCTTCTATGATCTTAAGCAAATGCTCATTCAAAGCAACAGTCCTGTGCCTCCTGAACTTGCTAGACATGAGGCTTCAAAGTTCAAGCCAGGAAGTATTCCTGGACAGACCACCCAGACGAAATGACACTGTTTTTGCTCATTGAAGTCAAGAGTCTAATGGTTTCATGCGGAATACTGAGTTGATATGATGAATGAGTTGGTGGACTTGGTGGGGGCTGCCTTTTGGTTCTGGTAATGTGCATCATTGGTTTCTCTTGGTTAGTGGTTTATTTTTGTTCTAATTACTATGGGTTTGAAAAAGTGCTGTCTCTTTTAAATGACTTTTAGACCAGTTCTTCCATCATTTTATCCTTAGAACTTAGTAAATCTTGCTATTTTATTAATGACTTAATTCCATTTTTGTTCCTAGATTTATACGGTGGCAGTCTACTTTAAATTCTTTTTATTAGAACATCTACTTTTAGTATCCTAGTATTATTGAGGCATGACCATTTTTGGTCTTTTATCAACAAACCAGTTTAAATATCGTTAAATACAAAGGCATAGGAAAAAGCATGACTTCAACATATACATCATTTTAAGATTAAGAAATCCACTTATACCAGGGGAGGGGAAGGTATGCAATATTAAACCCATGAGCCATCTTCTAGGTGGGATTATACTTTCCCCCTAATGTTTACAATTTTGTCTATAGCAGTAAAGCACGACTACCTTTACTTTTAAGTTTTAAATTGAAACAAGTGCCAAAATATTCAGACAGATTGTGACTAGGAAATTTGTGAACAGATGCTGCACACACAGAAAAGGATTTAAAGAAATGGAATGCCACTGATGCAATTAAAAAATTAATGAAGATAGTTACTGATTATAGTTTCTTTAGTTTCAACTACACTATGAATCATGTTCTTTTCAGAATGATGTTTTCTTATTACAAGTTAAACCAACATCATGTGTTTATATGTCTAAACTTTGGCACTTAAGCAACACCCATATGCTTTTAGAGTATTTAGTCTTTTCACTCTTTTGTGCTACCATCCTCTGCTTTTTCTTGGTCTTTAATACTGTCTTCTTTTATCATATTTAGTACCCAGATGTCATTGTAAATCACTTGTCACTTTCACTTTGTTGCAGGATCTCTTCGGATATATTTTTGTCATTGCCCATTATCTGTGGAAAGAGGTACTCTAAATTCACCACATTGTTCTGTACTGAAATAATTGCCATTATCATATGTAATTTTAAACTGGTGGAGATGCATGAACATGACCATTGCTTGGATTATGAATGCGAACACTTGTTTTCTTCATTTATGCCTTTAAAAATTGTTTCCAAGTCAAAGCTAATGACTTTCTTCCCATTCGAGCTCATTCTTAGCTTGGAGGATGCTTTGCTGCTCTGTCAAGAGTTGTGAGCATTTTGGGGGCAACCCTGCCGAGCTAGTCGTGACTTTCTAACTATAAGGTTACAAGTCTAACTCCTAATGGGAGTGACATATAAACTATTGTTTTTTGGGTTATTTTTTATTTATTTATTTATTTATTTATTTATTTGAGCCGATTAGTTATGGACAACCTAGGCTGGTTTGTCTTTTTGGGGTTTGGAGTTCACCCTGTGCACACTATCAAATAGTGATTGCGAATTTTTTTCTCAGATTGTGGTTGCATACACACCAGTTAGTTTCTGTGTAACAGCTTTACTAATGCTGATTACAATTATTTATCTCTTTAAGGATGAGCTAATTTACTCTTTTTTTTTTGAACAAAAAAAAGGATGTGCTAATTTACTTGATTATGTAGTTGATCATATTGGTGGAAGCATGATGGATTGATGGGATTCAATGTTTTTAAAGGAGTTAATTCCAGCAATGGTCCTCCGACTATTGTGATTTTCCAAAATCACTCATCGTCTTTTAATTTGGACAAAAAAAACCTTAACTATCAGATTTGTTCCATCATTGGTCCTTCACTTAACCTTCCGTTGTTAAGTGTTAGTGTAGAGGCTAAAATAGTCATTTCCTCTAGTTGCTTTATTTTTCGTCATCTTTATGAGTATTACACGCAGAGCAAAACCAGAACTCCATTACAGATTTACTGGAAGAGGAGCAAAACCCACAAACTCCACAAAGACGGTTTGATTTTCCCCCGTATGTGCTGAAGCTCTTGGACTCCATAGCCAAAAAGCTTCGAATCCACAAAGACTGTCCGATTCTGAGCCGTATACGTGAGCTAGAGGGGATTGGCTTTGAAGACGCCGTCGCATCTTCCGTGCCAATTCCCATGGCTAATGCTGTCGCAGAGGCAATCTAGCAGGCTTGGCTTCTTTAGTCCTCTGGATGATAAGTTTCACTTTCTCATCCTCTCGGAGGCCTCCAACTGCCGTCGTCGCCGCGGCTCCAACCACGGTTGGCTTGTTACCCTCGACGAGTCGTCGTCGGTCTTCATCATCAACCCTCTGCTTCAATCGATCTTCATCTCCATGGAGATTCTCAACCAAACATGGGACCTGACGTATTGCAAAAATAGTGAGAATTCCTTGAATTTGATTGACGATGCTAAGTCATTTTGTGAGGACGTCATTTACAGCGACGAATTGTTCTATGCTTTGAATAAATTTGGGCCTAGCCCTAGGGATCAAGAATACATCTATGGTGAGATGAAGAGCTTTCACTACATCTATGAAGAAGACATTATGAGGAAGAAAGCAATAAGAGTAAATGACAATTTTAGCCCTTACACTAACACCTAACAAACTGAAAGTTAACAGAAGGACCAATGTCGGAACAAATTTGATAGTCAAAGGTTTTTTTTGTCCAAATTAAAAGACTAATTTTGAAAAATCACAATTGTCGAAGGACCATTGCTGGAATTAACTCTTTTTAATGTGGCTTCTTTTGCTCTTCCCATTAGTAGTGGGAAGAAAATATTTTCAATAAAGAGGTCGGGAGTTCGAACTCCTTCTCGTATGAAAAAAAACGAATTTGACCAGCATTTTGCCCCTTGATTGGGTTGGTCCGGTGCAAACAGGGATTAGACTGTGCAAGGATTCAGTCTGGTGCAAATAGGGATTACACTGTGTATGGTATGAGCTTAAAAGTGTTTCCTTCAGTTAGGGATTGAAGATTTTAGTAAAAAGAATATACATGGTTGATTTTATAATTATTAAAAAATTTAAAATGTTAACATTTTTAAAAAGAATCCAAAATTTTTTACCATTATTTTACAGTAACTCCCAACCGTTGATCTACCCAAATAGATTGATTTGATCAATCTTCACTTTTTTCGTGGCAACAAGTTCTTACATGAACCCACCTCTGTGTGTGTGGGAAAATATCAAGTTTACTCAAGAAATGTAATTAGGCCACCCAATGAAAGAAACAACAACTGAATTGGTAAGTTCAACTAAGTTGGTCATTTTGTTGACTTAGTAATCACAAGATTATAAGTTTGACTCTTAACGAGAGTGACATATTGGTCTTTTTGGTTTGAGTCGATCAATTACGGAGCAACTTATTGACCTTCTTGATTTAAGTCGATCAACTATAGACAACTTAATCTTTTTGGTTTTAGTCAATCAATTTCGGGTGCGACTTATTGGCCTTCTTGGTTTAAGTCGATCAATTATATACAACCTAGTCTGATTTATCTTATTGTAAATATTTGTAATTTTTTATCGATTAGGATTATAAGGTGGGGTTTGCTAAATACACACTCTCAATTAATAGTTGTGAATTTACCCATCGAATATTATGAATAATATGAAGTAATTTGTAAGGAAATATACAATTACTTGTTGGGGGTGGAGGGTCTTCCCTTAATATATACTCAGTTGACACATAAATAAGGCTATGTAGTATAAGTATAACGACAACGTCGACAAGTAACCCAACAATATGCTCACAATGTGCTTTCATAAAATTTGTAGCGCTTTTATTAGAAAAATCATGAGTGCGCGGTCAAATGGTCGGTGCTATAAACCAAACGGTTATTGGTCGCATATAGGATTGAACCAATAATAACTGGCACTACCAATTTACAATCATTGTCTTTCTATTATTACCACAAAAATTGATGTGAGACCTCTCACATATTTTTATCCATGAAATCGTCTCATAAATCTTTGTCTGTGAGATGGGTCGGATTAAGATGAAATATGATAAATATACTAGCAAATATAATACTAAATCAAGAAAAAAATGTTTATTACTTATATGAAAAAATGTAATACTTTTGATGTATAAGTATTACATTTTTCATCAATTAAAAGTATTACATCTGTTACAAAAAAAATATATAATACTTTTGATGAAAAAAGTAATACTTTTATATTAATTTTTTTTTTTTAAATTATATTGTAATCAAAAGTATTATTTTCCCTTAAATAACAAACATTTTATTGTTGATTTAGTATTACATTTACATATGACCCGACCTATCTCACTAATAAGAATTCGTGAAATGGTCTCACACAAGTGTGACCTTATTAATATTTATTTCAGTTATTAAATGTACAAATTTAAATAGTATCAAGTGAGTGAAGCATCTTTCTTGTACCTCTAGCAATGTTGCAAAACACGCTAGGCGCCCCCTAGCCGCCAAGGGGCGCCTAGCGCCGATTTTTAATTTTTTTTTTTTAAATAAAAAAAAAATTTAAAATTAAAATTTTTAAATTTAGTACTAAAACATAAGAGTTTCATAGTTATTCTTAGAAACTATTTACAAAAGTTGTTGTAAAATTGTTCAAAAGATGTTTAAACATCTAAAATACATAAAAAAACTAAATTAAGAGCTAAAGAAAGCATTTTTTTGAGAAATTAGTGGACCAAAACCGCCTTCGGAACTTTTCCGAATTTCAAAAAAAAAAAAATAATAAAATAAAAATCGCCGAACCGCCAACCGGGCCGGCCGCGGAGGAGGCCCGGAGGCCGTTCCTCGCGCGGCGGAATGCCGCGCCTATCCGCCTAGCGCCTGGGGCCGATTAATCGGCGCGCTAGGCGCGATTTCTGCAACATTGACCTCTATTTCAAGACCGTTGCTTTGTGTCATTGTGTTAAAGTATATACACTATAAAAAATATAAGAATTTACAAGGGGCAAAGTAAGGAATAAGAACTCACGTTTTTTATTCATTTTTTTTTTTTTTTTTCCTTCTTTCAATTAGACCTCTAAAGTACAAAGTACACCCTACATTACTGATAACTATTCCAAAACATTTCTAGAAAGTTTTCGGTGAGTTTTTAATTTAAAATGTATCTGAAATATAAAAACATTTGTCGTTAAAATTTTCAATGCATCGTAAGAGGTAATTACATAAGAGACAAAACTGTTATTTTTATACCGAGGAAGCATTTTCAACTATCTACTCCCTAAATAAGACTAAATTACATAAAGTCTAGTTTTTTTTTTTTAGCTACCATTGACATCTTTAGTGGAGCTTCGTTTATTCTACAGTCACATGGGACAACTAGACACATCTTGTCTTCATAAAAATTTTTTGATGTTTCTTTTTTTTGTTTTTTTTTAGGGTTACAATATTCTTTAGTGCCTCACATGGTTGAGAGGTCGAGAGCAGCATCACTCATCTGATTAGCAATCACTGGTTATCTGCACGAGCTTTTTTTTTTCTTTTATTTCTTTAATGGTCAATATTTACGTATTTGAAGAGAAAGTATAATCCACACTCCATCGTCGTTCTGATTAGCAATGCATCTGGATTATCGCACGGAGCTTGTTCCAATGGTTTAATATGCACATATTTGAGAGCTCAAATGGTTCAGTATGTATATTTGAGAGAAATCAAATGTATGAGATATTATAAGTTTGGTTAAATTTCACACTGTGTCGCTGTCAGATCGAACTTTGGATCTCTCAGTCTCTCAACAT
>VALG01016663.1:0-13988 GCA_009835305.1 Ipomoea purpurea | reverse complement strand
TATTATATTTACAACCACTTAATAGACGGCGTTTTAAATAACGCCGTCTAATTTATTTCATCAATTAATAAGACGGCGTTCTTAAAATACCGCCGTACTAATATATTTTACGTCACTTAATTAGACGCGCGGTTGTAAAATAACCCGCCTTATAATAATATATTACGGTCACTTAATAGACGGCGGTTTACAATAACCGTCTTCATATAAATTTACGCACTTTAATTTAGACGGCGGTTTTAAATAACCGGCGTCTAATATATATTTATGCAATTAATAGACGGCGTTTCTTAAATAACCGCTCTAATTTTATATTTACGCCATATAATAGACGGCGTTGAAATAAACCGTTCTTAATATATATTTACGTCATTATAGACGGCGGTTTTAAGATAACCGCTTCTAAAATATATTTACGTCACTTAATAGACGGCGGTTCTTAAATACCGCTGTCTATAATATACTATTACGTTCACTTAATAGACGCGGTTTTAAATGACCACCCCTACATATATGATTTACGTCAATTAATAGACGGGCGGTTGTAAATAAACCGCCGTTAAGATTCTAATTTACGTCACTAATAGAATCGATTGTAATAACCGCCTTCCTAATATATGTTACGTCACTTAATAGACGGCGGTTTTAAATAACCGCCTGTCTAATATTACTTTTTAGTCACTTAATAGACAACCGTTCTACAATAACGCCTTCTAATATATATTTACGTCACTTAATAGACGGCAGTCGCTGTGTAAGGTGTGCATACTCCATGATTTTTTGGGGCTTTGTACGAGGACGTATGTGCATACGGACTAATTTTATTAAATTTCCTAATCATATTATTCATTAAGCTTAATAGTTTCTTAATCAAGAACTAGTACTTTTAAATTATCATACATGTGCACGTATTATTATGTTCCCTACTAGCATAAATAACCTCTCCCTTGATGTCTGATGGTATCGGTATGACTTCAAAAAGGAAGGCCCGGGATCCATTCCCATCCCAAGCGTGGGATAATAGAATATTGTTGATAAAATGATTCTTGGCCTGAGCCCCCCTCCCTTCGAACTATAGGGCTTTGAGCCCTTCCCCCCGCCGGAACTTATGGCTTAGCCCCCCTGGAACCCCCTAAGCATAGCTCGGATTGTTGGCTATAAAAATAGTGTTGGGTCCGTGAAAAAAATGGGACGGGAAGTGTGACACCGAGTGTACCTGAACAGGATTACAGGGTCTACGGGATCCATCCAAATGCGAGACGCATCAGAACATGGCGGGCCGTGATCCAGGGGACATGCCCGACATAGACGGCGGATCCATCCAGGCGGGCCGTGATACCAGGGGCACATGCCCGACTAGACGGCGGATCCATGCAACGAGACCCATCAGAACATGGCGGGCCGTGATACCAGGGGCACATGCCCGACAACCGCTATATGTATAGACGGCGGTTCTTTTGTTGTAGAGATGGCATGAACCGCCGTCTATTCATATGTTTGACGGCGGTTTTACATTGAACCGCCGTCTATTCATATGTATTGACGGCGGTTTTATATTGAACTGCCGTCTATTCATTGTATTGACGGCGGTTCTTACATTGAACCGCCGTCTATTCATATGTATAGGAGGCGTATCTTATATTGAACCGCTGTCTATAAATATGAATAGACGGCGTTCATCAGAAAAGCGCGCGTCTATACATATATTGTTGAGATTAACGACATTACATCGTGAGATTAACGGGGTTAGCAACCGCGTTTTTTATAAGTATTACACGGCGTTTCAAATAACCGCGTAGAAAGTTTTTATTTACAAGGCGGTCACTTACACGGCACTTCAAGAACGCCGTGTATTAAAAAAATAACCGCCGGTGGTAATGTTTTTTGTAGTAGTCTAATGGATTGTTCTTATGGAACATTTGTCTTCATCTTTAAAGCAATATTATGGTTACATAATATAATTGCAATTATACAGGAATAACACCCAAAGTATCGTTCAATCCTTACATATCATCTGATCTTTACATCCTTGTGTCATCCTACTATCTTTCCACCCAATTGAACACACATGTATCCCTAGTGTTAGCGTGAAATGTTTCAATGTGTTAGTGGGTGTTAAAGTTCAATGAGCATATAAACAGACTCTCTCACGCTGCCATAAAGGAGAAATATAATATACGTACTTATACTATATATATTAAATAATACTATAATATAATATATAGTATAATAATATATTATAATCATCATTCTTCAACAGCTAAGCTAAGCTAAGCTTTAACATGTTATTTTGTGACACTACAATAATGAAAATCTAGCTCAGAGCCTCAGATAATGCAGAGATGAGATAGAGAGTGTATTAGTATATACACACTTACCTCTGAAAGATAGAGGCCTACGACTGCACCATGGGAGTCTGGACGCTTCATTGGACCGACCGAAGAAGCTTGCGACTGCCGACTGCGACCAACTGCGACGAAGAACGGACGAAGCCTGCTGGACTGCGAGTCTGCGAGAAGCGGTTGGAGGCCTGGAGCGTGATCGGTGATGGTGATGGAGGCGGCTCCCGGCTGGAGCGTGACCGGAGATGGAGGATTGGAGGGCGGAGACGGAGGCTGTGGACGGAGGGCGTGGCGTGAGCAGAGAGATTTGATTTGGGAAATTTAGGGAAGTCGAAATTAGGGATTTGGGAAATTTTAGTCTCGCGCGACAATGAAAAAAAGAAAAAAAAAAAAAAAAAAAAAAAAGACGCGGCACCTTCTTTAAGAAGGTGCCGCGGATTCCAATTCTATTAAAAATATTAATAAAATATCCGCGGCACCTTTACCAAAAGGTGTCGCGGATACCCATTTATATTTTAATAATTTAATATCCGCGGTAACCGTTTGCCATGGGTGCCGCGGATTACCTATTATTATTTTAATAATATCATTTCCGAGGCACCTTCATTGAGTAGGTGACTCGGAAAGTGGGCGTCCATTCCAATTTCTGTATAGTGTGAAATTCTTAAGTTGCTTTGTTTAAAAATTTCCTGTAGAAATGTAGTGCTGTGAAATATCTCAGATCAATGCAAGTTTATTGCATGTGATTTTTCAGACATTTTTTTAAATATTTATAGATGCAAACATAACAGTTGGAGAAGTTACATGGAAGTTATTGGAGTTCAAAAACTCAACTTCCATAAGATAATCTTATCTTGATATATCAGACATGAGAAAAGAATAATTAAGTGAACTACTATATAATATTACTTTCTACCAAATTAAAATCATATTTATAACTCCAAACCTCAAATATTATTAAGCTTTCAAGGTAGTCCATCTGAAAACATTAATCTCCATTATCTATATAAATTTTCAACATTCCTCCATTTATATAGTAAAAATTAATACTGTACCAAGATAGATCCAAAACTCATGCATAATGAAAGTGTCTTACAGATTGAACTTCACATAGTATTATATGCGTTACATTAATTTGAATTGCAGTGATGGACGAACCTTGAATCACGCGTCTCTTTGAAGAAACGTAGATATAACAGACACAAGCTTTACGGTTACTGACAACTCAATTAACTTGACAGCTATTAAAGGCTCTGTGTCCGTATCCATTCATAGCATATCTAGCGAAACCAACTTGTTGAGCGGCACACTTCATGCTCCATAGCTGATCTTTTATTTCCATGCCCTGCATCAAGACATTTTTTCAAAAGTCAGTTAAGATAAAACTCATCCCTACTACAATGCCAGACCAAGTACTGACTTAGGGATTACCTTTTAATATTAGAACTTGCCGCCATATAAATGAAGTAATTCATCCACATTGAACTCAAAGGCCTAAACGTAATACTTAGGCGGTTTAGTGAGCTTTCCTTCATCTACTGACTATCAACGGGTTTCAAACATCTCCCTTCCGATGTCTTTAAAACGCCATGTCCCTTCGCAAGGCTTTTGTAAACGGACCCGCTAGATTGTAACCGGGACCGTCAAAAGTCTACGAGGCCTAACAACACCGATTATTTAAGAGCTTCTTCACATAAGCTACTGCCGCAGCCTATGTGTCTTGACTGCCATTCTATAACTTGTTATATGCTTTGGCCAGGTTGTAGTAGCGCTGTCACAATATACTAAAACAGGTGACAATCAGTTTTGGCCAACTGGAAGTTCAAGAATTAAAATTCCTTACCAATCAGCTTCTTTAAATGCTGCTGCCAATGCAATAAATTCAGAATGCCATAGATGACTGTGAAATCAACTTCTGTTTTTAGAAGCCTAGTGGGGGTGGGGGGGGGGGGGATAACCATTCTCCAAGCAGAAATACCCATCCACTAGTTGAGCATTAATCTTCCTGATTAGATTATCCATCTGGCATCAGAATATCTTCTAAGATTGAAAATATCTTCTTGAATATACTAACCATATATTCATGGTTGTTATTTCAGATATTTCAGAATTTTTTTATGCCATCCAATGTACTAGTGTATCTACTCATTTTCCTTACTGCAAATGCCAATTACGGGTCGAGTGCTTGTCATTGCATACATGAGGCATCCTATCACTTTAGCAATATCCAATTGTAAAGACCGGATCAACTTCATTTGGTTTAACATTCAATGAAGGATCCATTGGAGTAGAAACTGGGATGAACACTATCAAATTGCTGGGCCTGTCCAAAAATAACTATAAGTTTATTTTAGTAGATAGTCGGCAGTACCCACGTTTCTTAGATCCAACATTACTCAGCCAACGAGGAAAGAAAACGTGAATGCCAAAGCCCTTCACAGTGACTGTGAAATGGATGGAAGTGTTTGTCGGATACAGTCTGCTCAGAGCTAAAATGGAAATCCAAGGGGAAGGAATTCACTAAGGATTTTAGGCTACTTTAAGCTTGGGAGGGGTGTGATATGGTCTTGGGGACAAGTATGTCCTATACAATTGCATTACTAGACCACTTGGATTTCCTTCCACAAAGATGGAAGAGGATACTGCTTAAGGGCCATGGCTAGGGGATTATGGCTAAAAGCAGCTTCTGAACAAATCAAGTGAAGAAATGGCACGAAGGGTGGATGAAGGATTCCCTAGTGCAATGCAACTCCTCATATTATCTGACCCAAACAGAACCCAATTAACCTGCCTCACCACCACTGAGGTATACCACGAACTCACCACTATACTACAGGAATCCGGATTATTGCTACCTACTTCCGATTCCATCCCCCCCCAGATCCCTGATCACTCATTCATTGGTTCAGGAGCAAAAGCCTGTGAACATGAGCATACAGATATTGCATATGATCAGAAGAATGTAATGTAAGAAGATGGTTGGAAGAAATGCTATCAGCTGGGATTTCATTGTACCAAGTTCATCATGTTTTGCCTCAAAAACCGTATTATTAGTACCAAAAAAAAGACAATACTGGAGGTTTTGTGTGGATTACAGAAGCTCTTAACAGTGTCACTATCAAAAATACTAATTTCCCCAATTCCTTGATTATTAGTACCAAAAAAGACAATACCTGGAGGTTTTGTGTGGATTACAGAGCTCTTAACAGTGTCACTATCAAAAATAAATTCCCAACTCCCTTGATAGAGGACTTGTTCTTAGACTGGCAGGAACAGGATGTTTTTCCAAACTAAACCTAAGATCAGGCTATCATCAGGTCAGAATGAAGGAAGGGGAGGAGTTTAAAACAACTTTTAGAACCCACCAAGGGCTCCATGAGTTCAAGGTAATGCCCTTTGGGCTCACAAATGCACCTGCAATATTTCAAGCATTGATGAATTTAATATTTAAGCCACTGTTAAGGAAGTATGTATTGGTCTTTTTTTATGATATATTGGTATATAGCAATTGTTGGGAAGATCATTGGCTACATCTGAGAGAAGTATTTAGGCTAATGAGGAATCATAAACTGTTAGCTAAGATGAGTAAATGCTCCTTTTGCCAAGAATAAAGTGGAATATCTGGGCCACATTATTTCCAGTGAAGGCATTAAAACAGATCAATCCAAGTTTGAGGCAGTTTCTGCTTGGCCTAAACCAGTAACAATGAAGGATCTAAGGGGTTTTCTAGTGTTAGCTGGCTACTACAGGAGGTTTATAAAGTCTTATGGGATCATAACTAGGCCACTCACTAACCTACTTAAGAAAAATGCTTTCAAGTGGAGTGATGAAGCTGATGTAGCTTTTGTGCAGCTCAAGCAAGCATTGTGTACTGCCCTAGTTTTGGCCCTTCCTAATTTCCAAAAGGAGTTTGTAGTGGAGGCAAATGCTTGCTACAGAGGGATGTGGGCTGTCTTGTTGCAAGAAGGAAGCCAATTGCATTCTTTAACAAGGTCTTTGGTGAGAAACACTTGGGATTATCAATTTATGAGAAGGAGTATCTATCTATAATAAATGTCATTGACAAATGGAGGACTTACCTCCTTGGCAGACATTTCACTATAATGACAGATCATAACAGCCTCAAATTCCTGCTGGAACAAAAAATTACGACTGCTGTACAACAGAGAGGCTTAGCAAAGTTGTTGGGATTGGATTTATTCCCTAAGTACAAAAAGGGGGTTGAAAAGCAAATGGCTGATGCACTCTCTAGACAGATGGCAGATAATGACTCTGAATTGCACTCAATTTCAATAGTTCAACCACAATGGATAGTTGAAGTGGAGAAAAGTTATGAAGGGGATCCTTGGGCTGTTGAAACCATGACAGCCAGTTTGATAGATCCAACTGAGGTGGCCAATGTAACAGTGGTAGGAGGTCTATTGAAGTATAAGCAAAGAATTTATGTGGGATCCACTGGAGATCTAAGGAGGAGACTAATGCTACAGCTACATGAGTCTTCTTTGGAGGTCACTCTAGACAGCATGGTACATACCAGGGAGTGAAACAGTTATTTTATTGGAAGGGGATGAAAAAAGATGTGTATGATATGGTAAAAACTTGTGATGTGTGTCAGAAGTGCAAGCATGAAAACATTGTCAGTCCTGGACCCTTACAGTTACTACCTATACCAAATGAAGCTTGGAGGAGCATTTCCATGGATTTTGTTGAGGGGCTCCCTAAGTCCAAGTGCCATCCTAGTGGTGGTGGACAGATTCACTAAGTATGCACACTTCATTGCAATCTCTCACCTATACACTGTTGAGGGGATTGCAGAAATTTAAATGGAGCACATTTACAAACTACATGGATTCCCTAGCGATATCACATCTGATAGGGACAAAATCTTTACCAGTAAGTTTTGGCAGTCAATATTCAAACAGATGCAAGTGAAGCTGAACCTCTCTACCGCTTACCATCCTCAGACAGATGGCCAAATAGAAAGGGTAAACCAATGTTTGGAAGGTTACCTCAGATGCATGGTATTCCAGAACCACAAAAGCTAGAATAAATGGTTGCATTTAGCTGAATTCTAGTATAATACAAACTATCACAACTCTCTCAAGTGCACCCCATTTCAAGCCTTGTATAGCTACACTCCTCCCATACTTGCAGTAGGGACCTTCTCAGGAGAAGGAGGGCATGACTGGAGTTCAGAAAGAAACACCATCCTTACAGTCTTGAAGGAAAAATTATGAAGCAGGTTCAAACATAGAATGAAACAACAAGCTGATAAAGGCAGGACTGAGAGGTCCTTAGAGGTTGGTGATTGGGTGTACATTAAGCTTCAACCCTATAGGCCAGGTATCAGTGGCAGTGAGAAGAAATGTAAAACTGTTCCTCTAGGTACTTTGGACCCTATAAGATAACTGAGAAAATTGGGGTTGTTGCCTACAAATTACTGCTGCCTCAGGGGTCAATGTTGGTCCAAGTTGCCAAGAAAGAGTTCCTTTGCACGAGTAAGAAACCGATGTATTTTCACAGGTGTGGATTTATCTCCAGTGTCAATGAGATGTTTGCTTAACCCTTACCATCCTTATGGATTGATGGCAATGACATATCATATAAAAAGTTTGCGCTGGAGAAAGCAAGGTGTCGTAGGTAAGCTCTATTCGGCCCGGAGCATTGATTCCCCATAACGAACGAAAAAGGGGCCCGATACTTCAACTAGATGAGCGACCCTTCCAAAGGTGACCAGCTTTCAATACTAGTTGTTACCTTACGCTGCCTTTTTTCCAAGTCTATTTCCATGTGGTCTGTTCTGAATAGTGATAACTACTTTTCAAAATTCGATCAAATCGATCATCTCACAGTTGAAGTTAAGAAAAATATTGGAGAAGGGGTTGTGCCTCAGATTGATCCCTCCAGCCACAGGACAAGATGGGCAGATTTTGGCTGAACCAGTAGTTATAATGGGTAGGAGACTGGTGGAGAGGAACAATAAAGTTGTAACACAAATCTTAGTGCAATGGTCAAACCTTCCTAAAGAGAATGCAACCTTGGAAGATTACTATCATGTGACAAAGCAGTTTCCATTGTTTAATCCTTGGGGTCAAGGATCTACCAGAGGAGGAGGTACTGTCACGACCATAGAAGGTTCTGAGAATGGAGAGAAATGGCACCGTTTGACACAGGCAGTTGGGGGAAGTTGAAGGGAATCCAACGTCATCGTTTTGAGTGGTGGGCAGTTAAGCAGTCGCAGTTGAGGGTGTCCAACGACGACGTTTTATCCTTGCATCAGTTTTTTAAATAAAATTCCCTTTTGTCATTTCCTTTTGTTTGTTACTGAGTTGTAATGAGTAGTTAGGGATTTTGAGGGATTGGTTTGGAGAGATTCTCTACAAATCAGCTAGCAAATCTAGAGAGGAGTTATGCGAATTTTAATCTAGAAATCTTCTTCTTCTTCCTTTCCCTTTTTCTTTATCCCTTTACCTAATCTGTCTTCTCTATTTCTCTACCCCAACTCTGTAGTGCATAACACACGTCTGGAAGATTTCATTTTAAGGTCCTAATTAAGGTTGGGGAAGAACTGTAGGTGTATGCAGTGCTCCGATCTCTGAAGATATTTAGCTTTTGTGTATTACATAGAAACAGTAGCGATGGTGAAGTGCGCTTCTTTCCAAGTACAGAGGGGTCAATAAACTTTGTTGAAGTAGCTGTAGAATCTACAGAGAGAGACCATCACATGGAGAAAGAATCTCGGGTTCAAATTCATGAAATTATTGAAGATTCTCCAAGCCCGAAGAGCAATTTCCTGGACAAGGTCAAATTAAAATCTATTGCTAACCCGGCCTCTCGTTACCAGGCTAGTCACAGGGTTCTAGCAATTTAACTCTTTTTCTTGCAGATGAAGTAATGCAGTCGTCGTATGAAGATATTAAGAAGCAGTTCCAAAAGAAGGTGCCTAAGGCCATGGACAGAGCTAAAGGGGAGGGGGCAGGGGGGTCAGCTGCCCCCCCCTCACCCCACCCCACCCCATATATAATATTTGAATGTATATATGTATATATAGTACATGTTTGAGTATTAGTATATAAAAACTGTTGATTATTAATAAGAAATAAGTTAGATTAGTTGGTAGAGCTTGTGTTTGGTTATAATAATGATGAAGGGCAGGGGTTTGAACCATTTGGTTATCAATATAGTTTTACACACACACATACATATATATTCAAATTATTTTATCAAATTAATTGTGTTTCATATTTTGTTATGAATATTGTTATAAAGTTTCGATGTATTTTATATTTCGCCCTATCCAATACTATTTACACCAATATTTCTTGGGTAATTTATTTATTTATTTTTTAAACACCTCTTTATTTTAATGTTTCGCCTTTATTGGAAAAAAATTCTGAATCCGTCCCTATTCCGCCCCTTCAACATAATTCCTGGCTCCGTCCCTGCCTAAGGCAACAGTGCATGCAGTTACCAAGCAACCAAGGATAGACGATGAGAATACAAGGTCAGAGCAAATTCAGAAATTGCTTGACGAAGCCACCAGACTCGTGGCAAAGGGTCCAAACTGAAGAATAGCATTTTGGAGTTCTTGGATCTGGCGGTACTACAATCTAAGGACGCGACCATGACTCCAGAATTGTCAGCATTTTTGAATATGCTCAAGGTCCAGAGTAAGGTACGTATAGTATGCAACTTTAATTTGTTAGAATTTATTTTTTGTAATGTTCATCTGCTAGATAGAAGCTCGTCCTTGTTTTTATATATAGGGTGGGTATGTGACCACCCTGGAGATGACTCAATGTTTGCTGGAGGATTTGAAGAACTACGAGGTGGAACTAACTATAAAAAAGGAGGTTCATGTTTCTTCTGATGATTATGAGCCTCAGTTACCTGTAAAGATAATGGCTGCTCTAAAGTATATATATATATACATATATTTTATTTCAAGAATAAACTTTTTCATTTTTATAATTACTCGTATTTCAACAGAAATCTAATTATTAGAGATAGAAGGGCAAAAGAGTACTTTGTAATCCCTTTCCCATTCTGTTACAACTGCCATCTGATATATATAAAGGTGCAGTTTTCCCTCTGCTTCTTGAATATTCTTTCTCACGAAATACGTAATGCAGTAGACCAAAAGCTATCTTTCTCTTTTCCATGTTTTGCTTCATTCACCTCTCTCGCATCTTCCGAAATGGTATCAGAGCTGCGTTACGGCTCCTACGCCGCCGCTCTCAACAGCCCCGGAGAGATCAACCGAGGAGAAAATGTCGAGACGCCGGTCAATCATCCTCCGATCAGCCAATCGACAGCTCCACTAGTTCCAGAAGTGATTCCGCAGCGGAATCTGCCCTCCCTGAACCAAAGAAGCTACAACACAGAGGATGTGGAAAATCCTCTCCTCTTCGGATCAAACGACCATCCGAGCCTCATTCTCGTGAGTCCTCCGTTAGTAGGTAGCTCCAATTACAACTCGTGGTGTATTTCCATGAAAATAGCCTTAGAAGTGAAGAACAAATGGTGCGTAGTTGATGGTAGCCTCGCTGCACCGAATAGAGAAAGCAATCTGTACTCTCTGCGGAGACGATGCAACCTCATGGTGTGTTCATGGATCTTCAAGTCGGTGCACTCCTCAATCTCACAAAGCATCCTGCATCTAGACAAAGCCAGCGATGTGTGGGATGATCTCAGGAGAAGGTTCGCGCAATGTGATGCTCAGAGGATTTCAGCCCTACAAAATGACATCTACAATATGAAACAAGGTAATCTATCAGTGAGTGATTACTACACAAAATGTAGAGTAATGTGGGAAGAGATGAATACTTTGAGGCCGTTGCCAGTATGTAAATGCATTCCCAAATGTTCATGTGATCTTGTCAAGAAGATTAGAGAAGAACATGATGTAGATCAGGTGATACTTTTCCTTCAGGGCTTGAGTGATGAATACAATACTTTGAAGTATAATGTCCTCATTCTTGAGCCTTTACCGGAGGTTTACAGAGTTTATGCCATGGCAGAGAAAGTGGAAAGGCAGATAAACATGGCAACCTGATTACAGGAAATCTGGAGTTTAATCATGCCAATGCTGTCCAGAACCTTCAAGTATCTTCGAATGAAGTGGTGGCTGTTGCTAACTCCTACAATGCCAAGAAATATACTAACAATGGAGTGAACAAACCAAAGTGCATTTTCTGTTGTATGACCGGACACACCATCAACAAATACTACAAGAAACACGGATACCCTCCGGGATGAGTACCTGGTTATTATAAATCTGAAGCAAAGCAGCAGAATGCATCACAGTGATGAGCAATGTGTCTGACCCTTTAGTATCTACAGAACAATTCCAGAAACTTATGGCAGCACTCCAAAATAAGATTGGACATCCCTCTAGCTCAGGCACAATAGCAATTATTTCCCATCTTCCAAGCTTTAATAAGATCAAATGAAGGCAAGTTCCCTAGCTCTCATATTAATTTCTTAATCTCTATAATGATTCATGGATCTGGGACTCTGGGGCCACTGATCACATTACTTGCTCCATTCAATCTTTACTGTATTATCATGTTGTTGAGCGAGAAGAAGTCACTTACCAACAGGAGAAAGGTTCTGCAAACATAGATGAAATATACACATTGGAGGAATCTGTGTTGAAAGATGCAACGTCCATATTCATTCCTTCTGTTTACATAGTTCAAGCTCTTGCAAGACACGCCATATAATCTGAATTTCTCTTCTATAACTATCTATATTCTTATTATCTCTCATGTATGATGTGGTAGCTAAGCAAGGAGATGGGGTCTTATACTCTCTTATGACAGATATCCTGTTCCAAAACCTGCCTCAATGTTATCAAGAAGTTCATGCCCAAATTTTATATAAAGTTGAACTTTCTTATATCTTTATCATCTCTCTTATATATATTATATCATTATCTATATATTATGAGCAATTAACAAAATTACTTACTACATAAAAAAAGTCACAATAAATACCCAAGAATGATAATGTATTCTATCTGCGCCAGATACAGCAAACGATCCCCATATATTGCTGATCCCTAATCAGAAGCACGCAATTACTATAAAATCTACAAATTGCATTGTTTTTGAGAATATGACATCAAGCATAATTAATTCTATGGTTGCCCTTTCCAGTGAATTTCCACAAATGTAAATTTGCGGAAACAAGCAAAATATCCTGAGACTCTATAGTGACAATGCGAAAAATTACTCATCTCTGATAAAAAAGATCAACATGATCTTTGTCATTTAATAAGAAGGAAATCAAAAGTCTCGGAAATTTAATAAAAAATAGATTTTTATGCGCTTGTGTGTGTATAACATCATTTGTGCCAATCAAGACTTCTCGAAGTTGGAATAATTGACACCCGATAATTGATCTATATATATATATCTATGACTGAACACAAGTTGATTATCATCAAAGATCTTGTGTTAATACCCCCCAACAAATGCAGTGTTGAAGAAAACACCAACATATCCGTCAATGTTGCTAGAACACTCAGATTTCAAGTTAGTGCCTATAGAATTCTGGTGGCCATTGTTCCTTCACAGCAGTTTTCTTGATGCAATCGACTTTCCCTCTCCTGGTTATATTTGCAAAGGATACAATCTTCCATTATCAATAATATATCGAATAGAGACTCAAGCCTGATCTACCTACCAACACTAAGTTACATTTGGCACTTATTCTTGTTCTTCTTTTCATCATACCTAATCCACATACAGAGAAAGTTTAAAATGGTATTCCTAAAGAGATAATAATGAGTCACATTTACATAGGACCGCCAATGCATATACACAAAGCATTAGCAATAACTATATGATTTGAATGATAATCCTACATTGTGTCCGTGACATTGTTTTTTATAGTTAGCAGTCCCATTCTTGGAGCTAAAGGCTATGAAGTATACATTCAAATGCTTGTTGGCAGAAAAACACAAAACTTCGACCCCTCTTGCCAAATATTCCACTTAAGCATGGACGATTATATGAAAGCAGTCTTATACATGGGACGGAGTTAGGACCTCCATCGACTGAGCCGGTGGGTCGCAGGGAGTTATGATTGAAGGTGAGGACTATAGCCTGAAGCAGCTCACCTCCCACATCGACCCTCCACCCAACTCCGGCCTATTCATATGACTCTAGTTGTTCCTCAATGAGCCAGCTTCTCATGACAATTCCATATAGCACATATTAATCTGACAGAGCCATATTCAACCGGCGTAACAGATGAACGAACTTCCTGCCAACAAAGATGTATTACACATCCAATCCTGCAATACAAATGGATGTACGTAAGTACCGCACCATACCTATATACTAATGCCCTTCACTGCAAGATATAAAGCAAAATGAAGTGTCTCCTAGCTACACTCGATCGAGCTTCCACCAAGAAAACCGCGCGTAGCAGAAATATATCTATATCTAGATCTGTGACTTTTCATTCTATGCAAAAAAATCATCACCCAACACTTGTCCAGATTCCTCATTTGATGGCCTCTCACCATCACACAAAGCTCTCACCTTGCAGTCACCTCCATTGCAGAACCGCAACCATGCTCAGCAACCAACACCAACTGGAAGATCCATGGATAGCATGATGATATTGCACTCCAAG
>VALG01016661.1:0-17642 GCA_009835305.1 Ipomoea purpurea | reverse complement strand
ATCAAATTGAATTGTGTCTTGTTAAACTAGAAAGTTAAGTTATTAGTGAGACCTACGCATTTTATTAGTTTATATATACTCTGTATTATGCTAAACATATTTTTTATATATATTATATTCATCATGATTTACTACTTTGCAGGAAGTTTATGATTATGACACCTTCTCTGCTGATGATATAATGGGGGAGGCTGAGATTGACATTCAGCCGATGATTGCCTCTGCAATGGCATTTGGAGATCCTACAATGTTTAGTGATATGCAGATAGGGAAATGGTTTAAAATCAAATGATAATGCGCTAATTGATGATAGCTCTGTAAACATTGTTGATGGGAAGGTGAAACAAAGAAATATCACTGAAGCTACAGAACGTAGAATCTGGTGAAATTGATCTAGAAATAGAGTGGATTGCTAACTAGGGTGTATAAATATATAGATTATTTCTTTTACCCCTTCTCATTTGCATATGAGATAATAAATGACTCGAGAAATTTTTTTGAGTCAAATATACGCAAAATTCTTTTGTACAATTTATAAAATCTCGGATTATTTCCTGAGGTACTTGTAATATTTGTAAATTTGTAATGTTCAATGTAATAATTTTATTTAAGCCACAACATAATGTTGTGTTTTTATAAGTTTTGTTGTTTTTAAAGTTTAGAAAATTATGCGCGTTTTACTAACAAAAAAACTATTTTTGTTTTCTATTTCTCAACTTTTATTCTGTTTTTCATTCTTTGTTTTCTGTTTAAAACTTGTTTACTAACACTGTTTTTCAATTTTTTTAGATTAACTTTATAAAATTAACACAAGTTTAATTCGATGTGAATTTTAGATCTATATTTAAAATTTGTTACATATTTTGTTTAAATAGATAATTTTTTTATTAACTTTTAAGTTTAATATATGTAAGATTTTACATTTGATAACTGAACAACATTATATCTGTATATAACATAATAACAAAATATATTCGAACCAATAACCTACTAAATTCACCTAAAATTTAGTTTAGATAATATTAATATTTTTTGAGCTAATATTTAAAATTTTAAATATATTCATTTGAATGACATTATATGAATATATAACTTTTACTTTTGAATTATATATATATGGAGATTTCAATATCCGATATCTTGACGACTTGTATTACGATATAACATAATTAAAAATATTCAACTAATAATCTATTAAGTTCAATCAAAATCTAAAGACTATAGAGTTAATTCTTAATTTTATAATGTAAATAATGTTACTTAAAGTGTAGCAAATAATTATGTTTAAATAAGTAAAGTAAGTAGAAAAGATAGAAGATATGATAATAAAATAGATGAAATAAATGTTAATCATAGTAATGTATTATTAGTTACATATAACTAAATAGACGATAGTGATTATATTTTTCAATTAGAAAACATTTTTCCATTTAGAAAAGCAGTTTTTAAGAGTGTTTCAGTTTTCCAGAAATTTCAGAAATTATTTTTAGTTTTCAAAATGAAAACTTACTAGTAAACATGTTTTCAAAAATTAGTAAGTTAACCAATCATTATACCATAAATCATGATTCACCTTACAAAATGAACCATTGATTTAAAGTCATTTTTAATATATTATTTTTTTTAAAAACTTCATTATTTTATACTAAAAATTCAATATTGATATATATTTAAAAAATACATTAAAAATTAACATTTTTAGTACCAAAAATGAATATTATTCATGGGCATCATAATGTAGAGCATGGTGCATAGTATAAGTTAACAATGTCAGAGTGTCACTTAATTAACACTAAATAAATTGACTTCCATTCCCTTTAATTGTTTCGTATGCCCATCTTTCTAACTCTATTCAAAAGACTACAACGAATTAATAAAAACGGCTATAATATAATAACAACAAAGGCTGTACTAGAGGTCTACAGTCTTTGTTTCTCAAATGAAATGATGGCCCAAATATTGACAAAATCACCACAGAAGTCTTATCTAGAGTTTTTAATTTTAGATGAGACCTCTATGGTCCTCATCTACATCTCTGAGTAAGTCAATAAAAAACTTGATTTTTCTCATTCTCTCTCTTCTTTTCTTACACACTAAAGCTAAAATTAATGTTGCAGAAAGCACTAGGCGTCCCGGTGCGCCTAGATACCTCCTAGGCGATCGAGTAATTCAAGTATATCGTCTCTACTTTTTTCATTTAGGACTGTGAGTTGTTAGACTGTTATAATCTCACAAACTAATCAATTACATATGTTAGATGGTTAGTTGAATACATGGCTAGAGAAATATAGAAGAGGAACAACCGAGCATGCAAAAAAAAATAAAAAAAAAATGACTCAATCAAGTTGAGCATCGAGACTCAACCAAGTTGGGCGCCCGCCTAGAGCGCCTTGTCGGCCAATTAATCGTCACCAACTAAAAGCACCTAAGACTGAAATCGCCTCGGCCTAGACGGCCGCCTAGACCGATTTTTACAACACTGCATTTAAAATTATGAAAAAAACCTTCTTGGGGTTGCTCAAGCTTTCTTTCTTTTTTATTTTTTATTTTTAATATTAATAGAACAGTAATAGGTAATTATAGAAGAAAAAAAATTAGTACCAAATAATCAGAACATTGACTACTACGGAGTATAAAAAAAAGGGTAATAAATAGTGAAAGTAAAACAATTATCCTATTTAGAAAACATCACTAACCCCTTTTTATTCGCAGTAATCGACACTCCTACTATTCATATGGTAGAATTTCTAAATATAAAAGGCATGTTGAATGGCCACCCTATAGCAATAATGATGAACACTGATAACAAATCCAGCCTAAAAGTTGAAAATGACTCAAACAGGAGTTGGATTTGGCAGACTTACAACTCCAACACAAAGCTGAAAGGGACACCAAGAGGCTATAGTGTGTATGGACCCAATCATAGAGAACAGCTCCAACTCTCCGGTGAATCGATATGGAGCAGTTGCATATCTTTATCTGTTGGCCCGCCCGCCAGTTACCGTCTTCGATTTAAACTTGAATTGTTCAACCAGGGACAGCTGCTGGTAGGCAATCAAGAAAAGCAAAACCTGCAAATGCCAAAACAATCACTCATGACTGAGAAAGCAGTTAAAAGGATAATCGGGATAATAATCAATAACCCTAGAGTCTTTGTAGAAGTTCCGGCATTTCTGAGGCGTCCAAGATTCTGAACAAGAAGTGTCTGGAATCCCATTTCTGGAGAAATAGTTGCATGGAAGTCTCTGGTGGGGGATACCCTTATGCAGAAGGAACTGCATTCACATGGAAGACAAAAAGACAAAAAAAAAAAGGGATGCACTGGGGTATCATTAAGTTCAAACTTCCCATTATTGCAAGGAATCCAACTGCATTGTAATTGTGCTTTTCATACAAATGGTGCTTGAATGGCAGAAAATACAGAACAACACAGCACTTACAACATGTGCAACTCAGATGAAGAAATGTGAGTGAGAGAAACAACCAGTCAACCATCACTATATGCACAAAGGAAACATACGATCTGCTGACAAAGAACAAAAACTTAAAACATATCATTGATTTTACACCAAACTAAGCAGCCTAAATTTCAGAAATTGATTCTTCAACGTACACCACAGGAACAAAGCTCTGTGATCTGCAAGCAAACGTGAATTTGTTTTATAGTCATCTAGGAAAAAGTCTAACCCGAGCCTTGACAAGATGAATGGCGAAATGTGCTCTCGGGCCTTGCTTGCTGCCAATTGATGCATCTCGTGTTGTTGGGACTGCAGCCATGACCCAGTATGGGATTATCAACCTTCCTCTGATAGCTCCATGCCCTATTCTAATTGATACCAAGTCTGCACCCAACTCAACTTAAGCAACAATTCTTTAACATCTCCTGCAAGGACAAAATCAGCTTGTTATCACCAACCAGGAATAAAGCTTGCAAAAAAAGCCCAGTCCATATGAGAAACAGAGCTGGGAGGGGAATAGAACCATACTTATCACTTGGCAGAAGAAATGCGACGTAAAGAGGAAATCCAGCTGCCTGCACCAGAATTATCACCATTTACATGACCAGCATTGGTCGTTTCAGCAGGTAAAGTAGGTTTAGTTGCACTTGCTCTTCCAAAACCAGCGGGAGACAATGATGTAGATGCCATGTATGCATTGCTCAGCATCTACGAGACAAATTAATAATTTTAGGTTGTCCAATTGATCAGAAAGATAATAATAAAAATGAGTACATTTTTATTTTACCAAACAGGAATAGTTGAAATTGTAGTTTATATAATGACAAAGGAGAAAGGAAATTAGTTTATTATTCATTCCTAACTCTATCAACCAAAATGAAATTACTAACATTTCTCTCAACTGTTTCAAGATTGCCAGAAGCCAAATTCCGATTTGTTGACAACTTGAATTGTGCACGAGCACCAGGACTAGTAGGAATGCTTGATTTTGTCAACTCAGCAGAATAAGGAGCATTGTTTCCCACTGAAATAGAAGAAATAGCTAGCTTTATTAATCCCTGGCAGTAAAATGAGTATGGAAGCACAATGTTTAGCAAGATTATGCTATTTCTGCAATGTAATACAGACAATAATATTATCTTGTCATCAGCTTAGTTTCCTACATCTATGAATTTGACATATTAATTTTGGATTATAGAACCACTCAACCAAAACCAGAGCAACTAAATTCTCCCTGCAGTAATTCCCGATTAGCTGCCAAGCCATATCAACAAGATTTTCACTTGAAATTCTCCGAGGTATTATTATCTTAAAATGCAATGTGTTTATGAGTTCAGAAGTACATTTAGATCAAAGAAGTGGAACCAGTTCACCTAACCTTGATGCTTTTCTGAATCCAATGGAACTCTTCGGCTGCTCTCTCCACCATGCAGTGGCTGCTACATTTCAACTAAATCAAATTAATATCTAGGAGAAGAAGAGTGAAACTAGGCAGAAAGAAAATCAGCTGCATCAAACTAAAAGACATTATAACCATCAGACTCTGGGTCTATGATGTACAAGGGAAGAAAAGTGAGACTGATGAGTGCTTATCTATTGGCTAAAACAACATACCCGTTGCTGTGTTCTACTACTTTGTGCCTGCTGGTATTTTAGGATGGTCCAATCAAATATGTAATCAAATTCATATCCTGCATGATACAAAAAATAGCCAGCTGACTTTCAGTACAATAAATGTGCAGAAACTAGAGACATGATGAAACACTGCATTACATCAAGAGGAAATGGGTAATCAATATACAAACTAAGAGCTATGACACGTATAATGAGGACAACAAGCACATGCCAAAGTAGCATTTCACTATCTCCATGGTACAGCATTGACAAAACCTGTTTCAGCACGAATTTATACTAACCTTCACGAGTGAAGAGTTCTCTGAAGAGACGTTTCAAAAAACCATAGTCAGGCCGCTGATCAAATGTCAACGAATGACAGTAATGGAAATATGACGCAAACTCAACAGGATGAGACTTGCACAAGACCTTCAGGTAAGACAGCAAAAGCAAAATAAGAAATTTAAGAATAACTTCAAAACCTTGAAGGAAAAAGTAAATGAAAATTTATACACACCTCAATAGGGGTTGATAACTTCTTCTCACATATTTTGTCATATTTTTGCTTCTTGGTGGCAGCTTTGAGACCCTGCCATGGTAGGCTGTTCAAGAATTCAGAAGTAGGTTGAAGTCAAACTTTACATGCATATAGATTAACAAGATAAATAAAGCCAAAGATTGAGAAGAAAAGAATAAAAGATAGTTACCTTCCTCTTAAGAAATAAAGAAGTACATATCCCAAAGATTCGAGGTCATCCCGCCTGCTTTGCTCTGTCAAACATAGAAAAAGCAAATGCCAATGAAATGGCTAGTATCATCCAATCACGGTTGTCAAACACTCGACTGACTCGAACTAAAATCCCATGCTTGGTCAAGGGATTTTGCATTTCTTTTCCTGCCATTCTCTTTATTAGAGGGAAGTGGTGTAAGAATGCTCACCGATCCCAAGATGAGTATTACAGCTTGCATATCGTGCAGTTCCTGTTAAATTCTTGTTCTCTCTGTATAAATGAAGAAAAAAGAAGAGAACAAGCTCATTAACAGCAACAATAACTACATATTTTGCATAGTCACAAAACTAAAAAGCAACATTACAAATTGCTTTTAGAAATGGACTCAAGTCACACCATTGCAGAAAGCTGCAACTTATATTGAGCCAGTTGTTACTTCCATATGAATACACTGACAGAGTGGTCAAGAATGATAGTAACAGACAGAAAGAAATTAAGAAGATTTAAGTAGATAACATTGGAATCAGGATTATGCATGTAAATGGTGTCTCAGATACAATCCTTGTATAATGCTTTTGAAATTTTGTGGTGGTTGGATATAGCTACAGTTCTTGAATACCTTAATAATTCTCTCCATATCAGAAAGTACACAAATAATATGCTAGAAATGGGCGCTGATTACGTTAACCTATATAAGGTGAGACTAATAAATTAATGATTGATTCTTCTTTTAAGTGATGATTGTCTGTCCTATTTGAGTAGGTAACTGGGATAATGCGTTAGTGGTTGTATTTTTAGGCTTGTATGTCTTTAGACATCTAATAATAGGATTGCAAAGTGAGATATATAAACGAATAGACTCAAAAACACAATGATGTAGTTATGTACAAAATGTTGAGTAATGTAAGTCTACGTATGGAAACTTTATATTAAAATCCTAAGCTGTATTTGCTTTGATGTGCCTTTTTTTTCGCGTATCTCAATGGAAGTTCACAAGTAAAGGTGTGAATATTTTGGCATGTCTGTGGGGTGCTCTTAAGTGCAAATGTGGCAGATATATTTGCTTTATGTACAAATCAAAACCCCTGGCACATAGAAGATATATTGGGACTGCATAAAGCATCATTTTTCTATCTTCCGAATCCATCTCTAGTCATCTCTTAGGTGCACATGGATATACACGATATATCGCACATTTACATTTTAGACTGCAGATTTAAAGGTAGGACCCTTCAATAAACGGACAACTTATGAGTAATAAAAAACAATCTGGCAATACCTTTCGATACTAGAGAGCCTATCAGCAAGATATGGTCGACCCATAATGCTCGCTGTAATCTGAGCATATTGAGAGCATGACTCCAATTTGACTTGCAAGGCCTAGGACGATTTTAGATGACCAGTGGTACCAGGTTTCAGATACTGACCATTTCTTTCTGGAGAAAATACGTAATATTAACAATGTACATGAGGGTTTCTCTGTCTAGAGGTAAAATTTGGACCCACAGCTAAGGATGAAGGGCGTAAAGAGTGTGGGTTTCGTTGCCAATCACTGATCGCTACTGAAATGTCAAGATGAGCCAATTTGAAGACGATTAAATTATGGCGAGGGACGTAGACCTGCGATACTCTATAACGAAAAATTGCTAATAGCATTAGTAGGCTACTATATTCCAAGACACTTTTGACTTCTCTGATAGGGTCACTCGTGGCATGCTCTTTTTGGCCTACTGGGCTAGAAGATCGTAGCTACGACAATATACTGCTCGCTATACAAATTAGAACTAAAGAGCGTGACATCGGTAATTTATGTTTCACTGGCACATAAGACTTTCTGTGACCTGCGCGCCTAGATGATCTACAGGCATTCTCTTGTTGGATTATTACATGGACAGCTAACTTCTCGTGTCGATCTTATTACGTAAAGAAGATATGTAGGATGCCTTTCACCGAATCTTGTGTGTTATTAAATTTCGCCCCTGTACATATTTGATGAGAAATGACGAGCGCGTGCTCTTCTCATAGGCCCATGCATCAGAATGTGATTTTCGTTGGGGAAAGGATGGGCAAGAGGTGGCTGGGGTGGGGGAGTGACCAGACCTGATTACGTAAAGCAGACACTGAGGAAGCAGTCATCAAACAGAGGTTGAAGGGTCTCACCATTGGGCGTGAGAGAATACGCACAGACTAGATGTAGAGAGATATATGTTTGCGCGCTTTGGATATACGACTAAATCTAGCTGAATAATTAGTCATAAGAAATCTTATAGGCAAGCTGGCTACAGAGGTCTTAGCTTTGTCCAATATACGTCTTACTGTCTGGGAAGTTTATAAAGATAACGCATGTAATGACGCTGTAAGTTATCTGTTGCATGAACATGGGCATAAGCTCAATATAAGTCTTGCTATGCGAAATCCATTTTTCAGATTATCGGATATTCCTACTAAGCTTTCCTTTGTTTCTACTTGATCATTTCTGTGTTTTTTTCAGATCCGGATCGGTCATTTAACCTGTTCGAGGCTACTAACTAGATGCTAAGATATAGCAAAGATCTTAGAGTTATTGCTTCAGTATAATAATCGGTGAAGGATACTGACCATTCCGAATAGATTGATGCTCGGATTACGTTGCAGGATGGACTCGTTTTTCCTGTCTTATAACATCACCTGTGGAGTCAATAACAGCTAAGATTCAAGGGGGATGGGAACATATTGGGATGTGTTGGTGCACAGCATGGTCATCGCGACATGTTGTCAGTAATGTGCGTATTCATATTAGAGAGATGTGAACTACTGGAGATTGAGAAGTCGATATTAGCTGCCTCAGATTTGTGTGAGAACATCTGATACTGAATGTTGAAATCTTGGAATTGAAGGAAAGAAAGTCGAGTATACCTGAGAGAAGGTGTTAGGAAATCATATTCTTAGACTCTTTGATCACTCTATACTCATTGGTGAGGACTTTCCTTTGGGTATTGTAAGCCAGTTACTTAAGTACTTTCTCTGTAAACACAGAGAAGTGCAGATTGAACTCGAAATTGATGGCAGCTGACTCTAGACAGAAAGGGTTATTATGTGAACTTTTATTGAGTATTAGACATGGATGCAATTTTTTTTATCATTTTACACATATATTACTATTTCATTGAAAAATGCAGGACAATAAACTAATATATGTGTGGATCAATGTTACATATGAGATAGGGAGTATATACAAAGTATCACAAAGTTCTGAAAACACTCGTATATTTATAATCTGGGATACAAGAGCATGCATCTTTCACATCCACTATCCATTTGATCTCCTCACAAAAAATCCGCAATATAAAACCAACAACCGGAGAACCGAGATAAAACGCTAGATAGGACACGTATAACTGGACAGAATAATGAGTCTTCTGTTGCGCTTTACATTTCCATATAAGAAACATATTGGAATTCAGTTAGGGTGTATATATCATATATTTAGAATTATGGAGAGACTCTAAAACTATTGAGGTTGAGTTTTTACTTGATATTGCCATAATCATTTCAATATAGAATTAACGTATAGTTCCCTGAGCTAGGTCTCCCAGTGTAACTCTCGATTATGATAGTAATTTTAGGTATAAGAAATCGTGTTCTTATAAATTCTCAATAGAGGAAATAGTTCAATCACAATGTTACTGAGCAGAGGCAAAGTTCTCCAGTGTGTTCGCAACATGAATGGTATTTTTCCACTAAATCGCTTGAAGCTTCCATCGCTCGCATTTTTAGTGTATCCAATACGCTAATTGCCATATATTCTCAAAGCCCCTGGTTTCTCGAATACGAGAGTTTCACAAAAGAGATAGAATGGGTTTTGATCCCGTACCCCTAAAGTTGATGATCGTCTCGCTCTAAAGGAATGGAACATTGTTTGAGATAATTGAACTACTCTACTGCAAAGTGTCTCTAACTAAATAAGCCTATAATACCATAAGGATGACTTTACAGGGATCATTATAATTCCAAGGTAAAATTCCAATACCTCCTTTATTGCATATTTCCAGCAAACATATATGTGCAGTTGTTACATTGCCCTTGTACTACCATAGTCGAAAACCGCATACACCTTACTGTTTTCACTAAACAGTCGCTTAGGTGTTCCAAGAAACATAAGAGCACTAATGCTGGATCCCATATACTATCTAACATAATCCACCTGATACCGCCCGATTTTCTTTTGTATAATTACACATACGCAGAAAGAGTTCATCAGGCACTTGCTAAATTCAGATATATCCTCTCATATAGTTTTAGCGACAGTAATGAGGGAGAACGTTAGTAGTCTGAAAGAAAAAAAAAAAAAGACGCTCAAGTGGTGCGTAATGTTTGGATGCTCTGAAGAGAGGAGCAGTTTGTCTCAACGAAAGCAGAATTTATTGACCTAACAGCACTCATGCTTGATATTTGCCCAAAGTAAAAACGGTTGCGCTCTCCAATACATGGTAATTGAATATCCTAATTGAAACCTTCGTCTCCTATGACAAAAGCTAGCTCAGAATACGTATCACCTCTTGTCTTCATCGCTGCGAAAAATATAAGGTTCATGAATTACCTTGCAGTATGCGATCCACACACCTCATTAGTTAGTCACTTTAGTGACTCTAACACCTCACCTCCCTCAATGCCTAAGCCCTAAACTTCACACACGCTTTCCTATCTCCCTATCCACCAATTTCTGGAAGAAGTAACATCTAATTCCCCAAAGTTTAACTTACGTCCACTAGCTTTCCTCGTATGTCCTAGAAACTTCTTCCACAATTCATGGCTCTAAATTATTTGCCGAAAAAGACAAACAATCATCAACGAAAGAAAAGGTGGAAAAAATTTGGGAAGCACCCCTTGCCACCACCCCACCCCATGCACACCCCCATTCCCTTCCTCATAACACTCGCAGCATCGACTCAAGCTCTCAGCCCACCACTATAGACAAACAGGCGATTAGAGGTGCCCTTGCCTTAGCCCCCCGAGAAGGAATAAACAACGCCCCATTCTTTCCCATCAAGCCTTTTTCAGCAATTTCTCAGCCAACACTGAAAGGTGTAGTGGATCCAGAAATGAAAGAAAAAATAATTGGGCAAGGAGTTCAATTCTGGGCAATATGTGAATAAATTTGCTCATGATTTGGAGTAGAAATTCAGGGGAAACCTGAAATACTTTGGTCGAAAGGGGTACCTTGTATCCAAGATGTTGATAGAATCATTTCCCCCACGGGGAAGTGGAAGAACACACCCGGCGCTCCCACACATTCTCCCTCTGAGATACAGTTCATAATTAATTGTCTATTCTGCTGAGCCCAATTCATTTGGTACGAAACTTTTGTTGCTTTTGCTCCATATATCTCATCAGCTCGATCAACATATCTGTCACTGCCTTACCCTGCCTTTCTTTTAACTCCATGAACAAAAAACACCATTCCTGGAACAATAGTGTTAACATTATGCAAAGCCTACAAAGTGGCCAACTTATCTATCTGATAGTCGTAGTATTTACATGACATAGTATTCTTCAATTATGCGAAAGTTATCCTCAAACTATTGTCATGGACTGAAATGCCAAGTTGTTCTTATCTGAATTGAACGCAAGCAAATAGTATGTTAAGCACTCTCTCAAGGGAAAAGAGCTGGTGAAAAGAAATGAGTTGTGTGACCTAAGTATAGACAAATATACGAGTTCTTTATTATAATCTATTTAGTGTGTACGCAAAAGGAATATATCGCTGCAAGGATTAATAAAAGTTTGCATATAAATGCCGCTTTTTGGATGTTGTAAGGCAACTTCAGGGCCAGAGCTATGATACTGTCAATGTCCATGCCCCGCCTAAAGCTTCTCTTTTAGTACAAATGTTTAATGTGGCTGATGTTTTTGCATTTACTATGTTTCTTATCTATGGTGGTATCTCCTCCCATCATAACACATCCTCGCGCATTGGTTCGACGCGCCTGGCAATAGTGGAGTACAAGACGTTTAAGTTCATTGGTCGCGATTTCTAATACGAATACTTTGTCTGTATGAAATATGCTGGTCCAGTCTAGAGGACTCTTTGTATTATTAGTTCTCATTTTGGTTGGTGTAGAGAGGGCTTGTTTTTTCAGTTCGTAGATTCTTGTCTAACCTTATAATGTTATGTTGTCTGATCGATTGTGTATTTTTATCAACACCATACCTCAACCTGCGCATAAGAAAGGGTGTGATACGAAGGCTGTATAGTCATCATTTCTGGATTGTATGCCTGTGGGAGCGATTAGAGGAACATGGGAATAATCTGATCATCAAGGAAAGACCTAAAATTATATTTTTTTAAGATAAGGTATCCTTTTACTCTTATTCTAGATTTTTAAAAGTGTTTATTTTCATTTTAATAACTCTTTGTTTAGAGATAGTTCAGGTGGTCTTAGTTTTTTAGTGACTTGAATTCTAGGTTAATTGAATACGTACACTCTCATTGATACAAGGTGAGAAGTTTTTTTACAGATCAAAGATATTCATTGACTGATTAGCACTTGGGTGTTTATTATAATTTTTTCTTATGGGCCTATTTGGTCGTAAAGCCAGAAATCAAGTCGATTAATTCTTAAGGGTGTAATAGATTTGTTAGAGATCTTTTAGCTCAATTGCCTTAATATATTTTAATATCTCTCGCTATATATTTCTTATTTGAGTTGATGAGAGTTTGTTTTTGTATTATTTAATCTTTCATTTTATATTCTTTTGAATTAACCCTAATACTCGCATAATTACAATACCTCTATTTCTGAGTGGATTCAATGTATAACTAATATTTTTAACGTATTTTAAGGTGTTAGTATGAGATTCATATATGATTATTTATTGTGCCTGCTCGTGCTATATATATGTAGATTTATAATATTATTGATGGATAGCAACTACAATCGCCTAACATTTACCTAATAAGGTATCATTGGAGATCCTTTTATCATTGCATATATATTTCTATAAGTTTACCAATGGACTCCAAGTATCTCAATAAACATACTAGATACATCAATAAATTTAATTCCTTTTCTGTCTGTTACTCCTAACAACTTGACCAATGCAATGGTCGAGTGTGATAAAACATTGCAAAATATTGGGGCGAAAGGGAAAATACATGGTCTTCAGTTTGATATAGAATTTTGTAGGACCGATTGGATTATAGCAATTGGTTGTACGTCGCTTGAGAGTATGTCAATTTCTAGAAACAGCTATTGTAATAGTTTGCGCATTTCATTTTTATTTGAGTGACTACTAAAAGAAGCCAACATAACTTAGATGAATAAATGTTTGTTTCGCTATAAATCTGTTGTAGCGTTAATTGAGAGCTAGTTTTCAGGTATGCTTTCTTTTTTTTATTTCTCTTTTTGACATAAAAATGATACTGAGAGTACAGAATTATAACAGGAACATCTGCACGATATGCAGGCATGTCCTTATGGCTCGCAAGTAGGAACTATAGAGAGTAGCATGGGGATGTAGTCATTTTCTTTAGTTTATCAACACCACTGAAAATCTGTCGCTAACTACGCTTGATGGGTCCCTCTCTTTTAGACTTTCGTTGCAAGGATATAGGAGCTGGACGATCAGACTATTAGTTATAATGAAACAAATCCCTTGACTCCAATGTCAGGCTGTCTAATTAGTTCGAGTTCAGTCGAGTGTTTGGAACACCGGTTTGGGATTATACTAGCCAATTCATTGGATATGCTCCGATTTTTGTGTGCTAATGTTTTGAGGCAGAGGAATTAAGCAAGCAGGCGCAATGACCCCCCTCGGACTGAAGGGTATCTAATAATACGGAGATATGTACTTCGTATATACTTCCTTATGATTGGTGCCTCTACCTATCTTTTACTTCCTTGGTTCACTCTTCGTTCGCTAGGCTTATTGGGACTTCTTATTAACCTCTTAAATAAGTTTTCATCACATTAACTCATCGATATTGGATCTTTGTTTAGTATACAGTCTTCGGACTTCAACTACTTCTGAATTCTCTTTGAACAGCCTATGACCACACTCATAATGCGAGGGTCATCAAAAGCTGCCACCAAAAGAGGCAAAAGATATGACAAAATACCCTTCTCGATCGGATTGTGGAGTCTCTTTTGCAAACTCCATCTCGTCTCTTCTCAACTCGCTTCGTCAATTGTCTGGAGTGTGAGGGAAAGTGGTAGAAGAATTCTGTCTAGCTTCTTTTCCAGTTCAAATTGATACTCTGATTGACGGTTGTACTCAATAATGTTTTGGCCTTCTTGGTGGCAGCTTTTGAGACCCTGCATGAGGGTATCGGTGCCTGTTGAGTCAAGATTTATATAAAGTCCATATGCGGGGTTGTAGTCAACTTTTACATGCAGATATAGAGTCTCGGGTCTGTTATCTTCATTTCGTATGAGAGTTAAACAAGATACCTCGGGTTAAACTTCCATTTGATGTAAGGCCAAGTATCGATTAGTAAGCAAACAAAATTAGTAGCAGCATAAAATAGCACGGTTTACCCCAATTCCTCTTAAGAATATCGAGTTAGTTACAAGTAATCCCTAGAAGAGTTTCGAAGGTGTATCAGTCCGCCTGCTTTTGAACTTCTCTGTCAGACATTCTGAAAAGAAAATAAATAAATGACGCATTATGAATAGAGGTAGTGTGCATGTAAACTCTTCTATACACAGTTTGGTTAACGTGTCATTGTAAAATCCTAAAACACTACAAACTTGTGTACATAGCAAACTAATAAAAATATCTTCAAGCTGTAGATAGAGATTTTTTGTGCTATTTCTTTTATTTTACCCTCTGCCTTCTCTTTATTAGAAGGGTAAGGACGCGTTGATAAGCAGAAAATGAAAATGATAACCTCCAAAGTTAATTGAAGTTCATTGACTTAGAATTCGTTTTGTCAGTTGCACTCGCAAATAATTGTCCCTCAGATATTCTTCTTATACACAGATATATTATAACGCATGATCTTCGTTAATGTAAAAATATTGTCGAAAAAGCAAAATGTCAGAGAAAGCTCTAATCAACAGCAAGACATAATTCGGATAGATCTTTGGCTCTATTAGAATAGTCAATCACAAAAATAGAGGAAAAGAATAATACTCTGATTGCACAACATTTAAGTAGATATATATTTTAGTCAATATTGGGCGCTAAGAATCTAACACATTGAGAATGGTTCTCATTGCAACTTTTCTTATATTGAAGCAGTTTGGTTTTATACTTGGTCTCTATAATCGAACTCCCAATTAATTACTTGACGACAGTAGGTATCAATGATGATGCTAGGATAATATTTATGCATTAGTATCTAAGAAGGGCGCAATATAGAATTCGATGATATCTATCAAGGATAAGATACGTCTTCAAATATCTAAACAAATTTCGGCACTTTTAAAGGAATCTATATTGCTATTGTAAGGATCTCAGTGACCTGTATTGGTGGTCGAATGTTGGGAGACGATTTTAGTGATAGGGTAATTGGGCAGACCGCGCTAAGTAAATTGGCATAGATCCTATTTGGGATAATTGCAAGACCATATAAATAGTTCCAAAATGTGCGATTGAAAAAACCTCTTCTATAAATATTCGTTCTTTAAATATTTGTTAATGAATTTCTTACCTCTAAGTGAAGATGTGGTATTTTTAGATACTTTCCTTGGTTTAGGGTACGTATTTTTGTTACCTAAATATTACAAAAAGAATCATGCCACAAGAGTCAAACATTATAACAAAACACACTGTCAAGATTATATGGGTTAAAATAATGTACGCGAAAAACATGTAGATAAATACAACTAAAGAACTAAAGTTTTAGTATCAACCTGAAAATTGAATAAGACTATATTCAGACTAAGATATAGTGCACCCAAAGAGAGCCAATGAAAAGTGAATAAAAGAATCCTATCCGGTATATCAATAAAATTGTTGCGGCTCTATGTAAAAACCCTTTAGAGTGGACTATATTCGAAACCCTGAGGCATGAAACCTTATAGAAATTTCCAGGAAAGATGATATAGATTACTATAAATTGTGTATTCCCTTATGAGAAACATGATTAAGTAAGGACCTAATAAAGGACAACTTGTAATGAAGTAATTCTATTACCTAAATTTCTGGTATGATGCATATAGGCCAACAATTTGGGAAATACACTGTCATCTGAAGCATATCAGAACCACTAAACGGCCTGCAATAAGCCAACACGAATGGTCCAAGAAAGTTCTGTGTCTAATTGAAGAATATTTTAATAGACTTGAGGGACTTAATATAGACTATAATATAAAAAAAATTCAGTCACAAGGAGGTCTTGCGACATGTACTATTGAATCCAAGCAATTCTCATATAGAGGATAAGAGTAAGTTGTCTTCTCGGGAATCGCATCTTTGGATTGAACCCATTTTTATTTATATTTATAGGGTGATTTATTTATATACACGATTGACACAAGCAATTTTTACTTGTGCAAAACTATTAAAGAATTAGCTACCTATAATCTGTGGCCCTGGTGTATGCCTTCGAGTACATAAATATTATGTGGACTATTGATACGTTATCTCTCTATATATTATTTTGAAATTTTCGATTCGTACATATTTCTGGTTGATATCGACGACTCATTGGACTGTGTCTATCTCGCCTAGAAGAAATTATTTTTAGTTTTGATTTTATTACCATGCTTATATGTTAATAGAAAGTTTGAGGATTGATAGTCATATTGTTGTAAATAAATTCCTGTTGATCCTGATTTACGTAAGAAAGGATACATATGTTAATATATTTATTTAGGGATTATGTGTAATATTTTGTGAGGGAAGAATGGGTGGGTTTTGGACTCTCGGCTCGAATTGTTGGAAAATGAGAGGATACCAGAATTGTCGTGCATGTATGCTTCTCGAATTATTAGAGTGCCTAAATAAAAGGACGGAAAGTTTTGGGTGAAAGAAATGGGATTGATATACGTAATTGCAAATGAGAGTATCGTTGTACATATTGAATGATATAATGTAATCATGAACCTTAAACAAGCGCATGAGATTTCTCTATTCTTGTAGTCTGTTATCAGATTAGGGATGGTTGGTAATGCAGTAAAAAGAGTTCAGTATTATTGAAGAATGAATGACCCTTACTAAATCATGATTGCAGTATAGGGCTAGAGTCCCTGTCTTATATTTTGTGATATGCATGAGAATATTATTCATATATTACCATAGCATTAAATACTTCATTATAATATGTTTTATTTTGGTCCAGGCCGAGTGAATCATTTGTAGTTTAGTACGTTGCGTCTAAAAGCATCGAAAGCCATTAAGTTTTATTGTGAAATATATGAACAGCAGAAACGCAAATGAGAATGATCCATTAGAGTAGGCCTGAAAGAGTGGCCTTTACAACCAATACAGTAGTACTGACTTGTAATTGCACATAACCTACAAGAGTTTCGGTTGTAGAGATATGGTGAAAATAGTTAACTCACATAACGGTAGCAAATTAAACATGACAGGGGGATATCTAAACGTTATGTGAACCTTGGAAGTGATGCAGAGAGAAATAGCTAATTTCACAATGGGAAGAATAATGGATGTTTTTCTCGAGCTCAGTTTGAGCTCTCCATTATCGCTGAAATGCATACGCTGTGCTCACTGTCCTAAAGAGCATAACAGATCGTGAAGCTGCATCAGACAAGTGTTTTTTGGTGGGGTATAGAGATTAGCAGCGCATGACAAAGAGGTTTTCGCACCCAAGTCGACAAAACACTAATAATTCCTCATGAAAATCGCGCACGATTATAAAAATTGTTATGTGATCGAGTAAATAGACCTAAAG
>VALG01016657.1:1992-39369 GCA_009835305.1 Ipomoea purpurea | reverse complement strand
AAGAGCAAACATTGAGAGCACCACGTGATAACAGTAGGGATTCAAGAATAAAAGTGAACTTGGCCACCTTGCCCAGGGACCACCAAGCCTAGACATGCACCAAAAAGAGTCCCCAATATCAATGAAATGGGGAAATAATACCAATTCTCCCACGTAGGCATCACAAAAATTGGTTGTGTATGTCATTTTTGTGTTATGGTACCATGCACTCGAAAGCTCGGCTTGGAAGACGGGCATCATGAATATAACCACCTACAATAATTAGAAATTGAATTATAGTTCTCACTAACACTCATGTTTAAAAGGAGGTTTTTGGGTGTGTCTCAGTCTCAGACAATGTCCTTACAGTGTGCGTGCAATGTGCGTGCGATGCACAAATGCTGAACACCAATGGAGTGGCAAAAACTTAAAATTAAAAAATTGACAAGAAACACACAAAATCCCAAATACAAAAGAAAGATCAAATGTTCTATCTAAAACATCTCCATTATGGTCGGGGAATCCTAATGAGTATTATAGAGATATCCAGCAATTGATTAATATAATTAGTTTATATTCAATTAACATTAAAAGTGACACAAAAGTGTCAAGTTATTATTATAAAATATGTGCAACGCCTTACCGCCCGAGCCATACCAACACCAATCTCTATCAGAAAAAACCGCAGTGCACTTTTGATGGGGTGTGGAGCCTCCAAGGCATATATGAGAGCACCACGTGATAACAGTAGGGATTCAAGAATAAAAGTGAACTTGGGTCACCTTGCACAGGGCACCACCAAGCCCAGACAATTCACCAAAAAGAGTCCCCATATCAATGAAATGGGGAAATATACAATTCCCCCCCACGTAGGGCATCACAAAAATTGGTTGTGTAAGTCATTTTTGTGTTATGGTACCATGCACTTGAAAGCTCGCTTTGGAAGACAGGCATCATGAATATATCACCTACAATAATTAGAAATTGAATTATATTTCTCACTAACACTCATGTTTAAAATGAGGTTTTTTGAGTGTGTCTCAGTCTTAGACAATGCCCTTACAGTGCGCGTGCAATGTGCGTGCGATGCATAGATGCTGAACACTAATGGAGTGGTAAAAATTTATAGATTAAAAAATTGATAAGAAACACACAAAATCCCACAAATACAAAAGAAAGATCAAATGTTCTATCTAAAACATCTCCATTATGGTAGGGAACATCCGAATGAGTATTATAGGGATATCCTGCAATTGATTAGTATAATTAGTTTAAATTCAATTAACATTAAAATTGACACCAATGTGTCAAGTTATTATTATAAAAATATGTGCAACGCCTTACCGCCCGAGCCATACCAACGCCAATCTCTATCAGAAAAAACCGCAGTGCACTTTTGATAGGGTGTGTAGCCTCAGGGCAAACATGAGAGCACCACGTGATAACAGTAGGGATTCAAGAATAAAAGTGAATTGGGTCACCTTGCCCTGGGCACCACCAAGCCCAGACATGCACCAAAAATAGTCCCCAATATCAATTAAATGGGGAAATATACCATTCCCCCACTAGGGCATCACAAAAATTGGTTGTGTATGTCATTTTTGTGTTATGGTACAATGCACTCGAAAGCTCGGCTTGGAAGACGTGTATCATGAATATACCACCTACAATAATTAGAAATTGAATTATAGTTCTCACTAACACTCATGTTTAAAAGGAGGTTTTTGAGGTGTGTTCAGTCTCTCAGACAATGTCCTTACAGTGCGCGTGCAATGTGCGTGCGATGCACAGATGCTGAACACCAATGGAGTGGAAAAAACTTATAGATTAAAAAATTGACAAGAAAAACACAAATCACAAATACAAAAGAAAGATCAAATGTTCTATCTAAAACATCTCCATTATGGTCGGGAAACATCCGAATGAGTATTATAGGGATATCCTGCAATTGATTAATATAATTAGTTTATATTCAATTAACATTAAAAGTGACACAAAAGTGTCAAGTTATTATTATAAAATATGTGCAACGCCTTACCCGCCCGAGCCATACCAACGCCAATCCCTATCAGAAAAAACCGTAGTGAACTTTTGATGGGGTATGGAGCCTCCAGGGCAAACATGAGAGCACCACGTGATAACAGTAGGGATTCAAGAATAAAAGTGAACGTGTGCCACCTTGCCCAGGGGCACTACCAAGCCTAGACATGCAAAAAGAGTCCCAATCAATGAAATGGGGAAATATACCATTCTCCCCACGTAGGGCATCACAAAAATTGGTTGTGTATGTCATTTTTGTGTTATGGTACCATGCACTCGAAAGCTCGGCTTGGAAGACGGGCATCATGAATACAACATACAATAATTAGAATTGAATTATTTCTCACTAACACTCATGTTTAAAAGGAGGTTTTTGAGGTGTGTCTCAGTCTTAGACAATGCCATTATAGTGCGCGTGCAATGGCGTGCGATGCACATATGTTGAACACCAATGGAGTGGAAAAAACTTATAGATTAAAAAATTGCCAAGAAACACACAAAATCCCACAAATACAAAAGAAAGATCAAATGTTCTATCTAAAACATCTCTATTATGGTTGGGAGACATCCGAATGAGTATTATAAGGATATCCTGCAATTGATTAGTATAATAGTAGTTTAAATTCAATTAACATTAAAATGGCACAATGTGTCAAGTTATTATTATAAAAATATGGTAACGCCTTACTGCCCGAGCCATACCAACACCAATCCCTATCAGAAAAAATCGCAGTGCACTTTTGATGGGGGTGGAGCCTCCAGGGCAAACATAATAGCACCACGTGATAACAGTAGGGATTCAAGAATAAAAGTGAACTTGGGTCACCTTGCCCAAGGCACCACCAAGCCCAGACATGCACCAAAAATAGTCCCAATATCAATGATATGGGGGAAATATACCATTCCCCCCACGTAGGGCATCACAAAATTGGTTGTGTATGTCATTTTTGTGTTATGGTACCATGTACTCGAAAGCTCGGCTTGGAAGACGGCATCATGAATATACCACCTACAATATTAGAATTGAATTATATTTTTCACTAACACTCATGTTTAAAAGGAGGTTTTTGAGGTGTGTCTCAGTCTCAGACAATGCCCTTACAGTGTGCGTGCAATGTGCGTTCGATGCACGGATAAAATTATTTTTTTTTTGTTAATATTTAGATAATAAAATTACGATATTAATTTTAAGTTTTTTTAATTTTGATAATGCCTTATTTATTTACCGGAACTGGACCACAAAAATCTAAAATCGTCCTGCCGATGCAGAGAGGGACAATGGACGGAGGGATGAGAGAAGTCGTCCACTGAATTAAAATAAGAATTAAGAAGCGAGACAGAGAAGCATATATAAAAAAAAAACTTTATAGGAATTAAGAAGCAAGTAACATATACATATATATAGGCAAACTTAAAATAAAAAAAAATTAAAAAAAAATAAAAATAAAAAAAAAAAAACTATGCTGCAACTTTTTTTTTTTAATTACAATAATAATTATCACCCGTACGATGCACAAAATGAAATTATTGTAATATATTTAAAAATATTTAAATCGATAAATAATTAATTTCACCAGAGGTCGCTTATTTCTGATAATTCTAAATTTAATCTTAGACATATAGTTATTAATTATACGATTTATTCTATGTTATAATTCTTAGGTTAATATTCTTACTATTATTATTAACACTTAATTACTTTTAGATATTATTTTACCATTTATATTATTATTATTAGTTTCTTTTCAAGTTTTGCCAGTATATAATGGCGTGAGGCACACATAATATATAATCATAATTATATTATTGTATTGTATTCCGTGAGTTACAATCAATAATATAACAATAATTAATATTCTTCAATTCTAATAGTCTTCTAGGATTTCTATTACCATCATTAATTATACCATAATTTACCATAAATTAATATTTGACCAATTATAAGAGAGATTATTAAATAATGCATGGGACAATTTTTAATTAAAAAATTAAAAATTCATTAATAAAACATAAGGTTCTCATAGTTTTTTTTAGAAACTATTTAATAAAGCATTTTTTTTAGAATTTGGTGGGCCAAACCGCCTACGGCAGTTTGCGGTGGATAGATCTCGAAAAAATACGCGATTTTAACAAAACATTTATCCAAAACAGACAACCGAGCCAAAAGTTATGCCTTGTCGAACTTTTGACACATCACAATTTTTACCCAAATTATTGTACGAATGGGAAAGTAGAAATCAATATATTTATTGGGAAGAGATATTTTTTAGGAATTGGGCGGAAAATTAAATTTTAGGATTTTGTTATTATATATAGTATAGATAGATTAACATTAAATTAGTAATAATTAAAATTAACATTTAATATTAAAAATAAAACTACAATAATAACATTAAAATTAAAACTACAAATACAATTAGCAATAGGGAAACTACAAGACAAACAAAAAATAATATATATGAAAAATAAATTTAAGTTAAAAGAAGAATATAGGGAATAAATATTAACTATTTAAATTAAATTCTCAATAAATTTCAAAAGCTGTCAAAACACTCCACGTTAAAAATTACTTACATAATACATATTTTCCAGTATAACAATTTATATTCATTATTAACTAAAGTTATTATTGAAATTAGACATTTACTAATCAAAACCAACTCAACTTTAAATTTTTCCAATATTGGTCATTGTGCGACTCTTTATCAAGTCATGGGGCTTGACTATTTTTATTATTTTTTGTTTGTTTTGACAAAATGAAAATAATATTTTTTTTTTAAAAAAAATAACACTTTTCTTCCCTGAGTTATATACTTATAACACTTTTTTCCATGAATTATTCAAGTGGTTGTTTTCCCCCTAAAATGTTAAATGGATATATTTAGCCTTAAAATAAATATTTAAATCAATATTTCATTTATTTTTCTTCTCCAACAAATTATGGCCACAATTTGGTTCAAACCAAACAGACTTTATAGCAACCAAACCGAAATATTTCAATTACAATTTAGAATCAAAACGCGATATTTAGAGTTTATTAAAATCGCGAATCGGAATGGCCAGTTCATGTTCCGAACTGAAAAAAATAAAAATACATTTATTTTTGAATTTAGACTATTTTAAAATAAAAACGGTTCAGAATTGCGAACCGGATCCGGAACCACAGTTTCACGGTTCAGGATCCAGTTTTTTCGATTCATAATTTTAATAAACTGAAATCCAAATATTGAGTTCTGAATTTAAATCCTAACCGAAAACTTTTAATTCGATTGTTATCGTGTCCGGTTCAATTTGAAGTTTCGAACCGAACTATGGTTATCCCTACGTATACACAATAATTTGTTAGAGACGAAAAATAAATAAAATGTTTACTTTAAGGGTATAAATGTCAATTTAATATATCGCGGGGAGGGGGGCACCACTTTTAGAATAATTGAGGGAACTAATGTGCTTACATAAATAATTCAGAAAAAAAAGTGTTATAAGTATATAACTCAAGAGGAAAAAATGTCATTTTCCTTTTAAAAAAATTAATGTTATGTTATGTACGTATGTAGTGATTTTAGGCTATGTATATAGAGGTAGATTTTATATATAAAAAAATATTAAAATAAAATCTACTTGTTCATTGAACTATAACAAGTAATGCAGTTTGAAGTCATTATCATTACTTGTTCATTGAACTATTAATGCAGTTTGAAGTCATTATTATTACTTGTTCACTGGATATAGTTGCAACACAGAAGACTTCCATAGACACCGCCATTGGATATTGTGAATGATCCACCAGTCATTTCATCGATTAAGATAGTTCCATCTTCCATATCTCAACGATATACATATATAATTACGAGCGAGCGACTCGACAAACCACGAGCATAAAATACTTAGACTTAAGTTCTACTTATTTGTTTAACGAGTCGACTCGAGCCTTGACCGAACGGCTCGCGAGCCGCTCGGCTCATTTATAGCCCTAATCTTACGGATGAGCACTCACTCAGTAGTCAGTAGCAAAGCAAAATCTTTGGATAAGATTGCACAAACGACGTTGGCTGAGTGGGGGCTACGGCCGTTGGCGGACGGCTTTGGCGGATGGCTGGGCGCTAAGCGGAGAAGAGATTTGCGATGCCACCTAGGCCAGTTGCTAATTTTGGTGGTATAGTGAGCACTTTTGACTGCTACACAAATCAAACTCTCATATGAATGAGATTATTGAAAGTTGGAAAAAAAAAAATATCCGTGCATCGCACGCACACTGTACGAATAATTGGGCAATTATTTGTTCGAATTCAAACAAAGATAACATAAAAAAAATCATAATCGATATAGCCCATTTCATCAATTGCACTATATAATATTCGTTGTTATAATTTAAAGATTATAACAAATCTTTTCCGTGCAACGCACATGTAAAAATAGACATATTATGGAATAATAATAATAGTGTGCACAAGTTTTGAACCTTAGACCTCAAAGTTAAAATATAATACATAAATGTTCCTACCATTTCTTTATAAAGCCTATTAAGTTTAATTAAAAACTTTTAATTTTTATTTGTAATTAATTAGGTAAAAATAAAATATTGAGCTTCTAAAATTTGGGACCCTATGCGGTAGCCCACCTTGCACAGTCCAAAATTCAGGTCTGTGTCCAATCTCTTGAAGAAGATAATAATCCATTTAGACCCGAAGAGGACAATGAAGATATTTTAGGAGTAGAAGTTCATTACTCCGTTATGATTGGAGCATTACGTTAGGATTAGAAGTTCTATAATTACATCAAGCCTAAATTTGTATTGTTGTGAGAAAGAGGTAGTGAATTTGGCCAAGAGAAGTTGTTCATGTAGGAAGTGTGATCTTTATGAAATCCTATGTAAACATCCAATCTGTGCTAAAATGATGAAGAAACAAAATGCAATTGACTTTGTTGATATATAACTGTTGCAATATTGACACTTACCAACAAGTGTATGGAAAAAGTATACATCCAATGGTTGGCCTTAAACAAATAGGGTTGCACCACTTCCACCTCTGTACACTAAGAGAGCTGGAAGACCAAAAAAAATAAGGAAAAGAAGTGCAAATTAAATGAACTCACCAAGGATGAAGTACACTTGTTGAGGTTTGAAAATTTGTGAGGATCGCGTGATGGTTTAGAACACTGATTGTGGCAAAAAGATTTTTAACACAGTTCGGGAGATCCCTAATATGCAAGACACTAGCTAGCTTCTCGTATTGAGAAAAAGTCTAAATCCCCTATGAGCACAATTGAAAGTATATAGAGCTAAGGAATACTTTTACACAATAGAATCTTAGATCTCACTATCTCTTTCTATTGAAATCTAACTCTAGTACTATTCCTAAATGAAATTCTCTCATCTCAGCTCAATACTTCTATGCTCTCTAGACAGAATATTGGGAATTGAAGACCCACCCTTCCTTGATGGCTGGAGATCTTTATATAGCCTTTTCAGAGATCCTTTATCTTTAATCTGTATGGATGTAATGTAATTTGAATTCCCACATTGATTGGACTTATATTATGATTTTAGGTCTTTGATTATTCTATTTTGACTGGAATTGAAATTTTATATTTTTGCCAATAATTTCAGACAACAAAATGACCCAACAAGGTCAATCATGTTCTAGATTTCTTTAATTTGCTCCCTGTTTCCATTTCATTGTGCTTATTTTTGAAGTCTATTCCAGTTAAGTTCTGCGTATGGAAGTCTTAACATAAATTCATTATATTCCAATCTCATTTCATTGTGCTTATTCCCATTCTCATTCCACTTCATATACATGAACTGACAATTGCTAATATACATACATTAACATGAAGTTACATGCATGAATACATTAAAATTCATGCAGGGAGCATATAAATATTTATGCTCATTCCATGTTTTTTCAAACACTTAAAAAAATTTCATAATGCTATCACAAAGAAAAAGATATGCAAAACAAATATAACCAGGCCAAACAAGCACATTGTCACATGCATCATGCATCTTGCTTTCTTCGGAACATTAGCAGTCCTTATCAATGCTTGAAGATGCAGAAGATCTCTCCATGTTAATTTGATGACATTGCTCTCAATCGTACGTGCAATATATATAGAAACGGAGATAGAGGAGAAACAAGGCAAATGGAGGAGAAATTAATGAAATTGAGAAGAGATGAACATTTATCTTTCTTTGCATGGTGAAGTTGAGCTGCTGGCCTAGGGTTTATCATTCTGCTTTAGGTGTTATAAACCAATAGAAATGCGGAGAATGGAGGGAAACAACTGAAATGATGGATTTGTCCTTCATTTTAACACTTTTTTTTTTTCTGAGGAACAAGGGTCAAATAGGCACATGTACTAACATTGATTGTTCATCTAGCAACATGAATTAAAATATGGTCCATCTAGGCTATTATACTCCCAATTATTTTTCATCTAGCGTTTGTAGCAAGTAACCCATCTAATTTGCTTACATGGACAAATAAAATAAAACCAAAATGCTGACATGTTATTTTTTCATCTAACTTGTTGTTTTGTCACTTTTTTTCAATTCGCCAGAAAAAATCAATTTTTTTACGTGTTTCCAGATTATGTTGATTTCTAATATGGCTTGAAAGATTCCAACTCCTCCTCTGTTGCACGTGTTGAGTGTGAAAACACGTCGGGGTATTCTAAGCGTAATGCATCCATGTTGTTGTTATCATAAATTTGCCCTATAAAATATATATTTTTGTCTTGGAGGGGTACCGCCATCACCTTCAGAAACATGACCGCTTCCCTCGGGGACATGGGGCAGTCTCATTTCTTCGTTGTCTATCCTTTCTCTTTCCAGTGCTGCACATTATACCTCATAACGCGAAGTTCCTTAGTTTCTACTTCAGTCAGATTGTGGCTGCAGCCAGTAAACGCAAGCATGTGTTTTTCGTATCTACACTCAAAGAAAATTGGTTAATTAAGTTACACCTCAAACATTAAATCAAAAGTCGTGTTAGTTATTATACCTCAAATGAAGAGCAATATATAGATTATCGTTGTCCTTTAGTCTATTAACCAGATTTTTTTCCAAGCTCCTCAATCTCAGGTGTGTACATAACATGTCATCATTTTGTTTTTATTTTATCTTTCCATGTAAGCAAATTAGATGGGTTAGTTTTAGAAACTTGCTAAAAATGCTAATGAAAAATAATTGGGAGTACATAGCTTAAATGGACCATATTTTAATTCATAATGCTAAATAAACAATCAACGTTAGTACATAGGCCTATTTGACTCTTCTGCCTTTTATTGAATGAAACCATGTTAACACTGATTGACCGAACCATTAATGGAGAACTAATTTGAGTACAAATTTAATTTAATAGTCAGAGGACCAATTAAGTGGTGAAAAAAGCTAAGACGATGACACAAATTAACAAATGACGCGCTATAATCCCGGGATCAAAAAATATTTAGGATGAAAGAGAATCACATAAATAAATTACTTATATTTACAAGTATGGTAACGTAACCTACATAACTTGAAATACTTCACTTAGAGGGTGTTTGGTATTTTCTATCAATTAAATTCCCTTGAAAATGCCTTCTCTTGAATATAATTTGGATGGGATAACTTTACTAAGAAAAATTAATTAGCATGTTTGGTGTTACCCTAGAAATATACACAATTAATTACTCTGAAATATAGCAGGTTCACTTTAAACTTTCGTAGAGTAATTTTTTAAAACTCTAATAATATATCATTGCTATATAAGAGATTTTTAACATGACAAGTATTGTACCAAAAAGGGATAAATATGTAATTACAACAAAGTTGTCAAATTTCAGTAAGCCATGAAAAAGAATCCCGGGTAGGATTTACGTTCCTTATATAATGGAATGTGATTCCCATTGATCTAAACTTTTTTAAGTTAAAGATTACACCAAACGTGGAATTATTCTCCATCTTTTAAATTCTTAGGAAAGTTTGAACTTTCCAGACTACCAAGTACGCTAGCGTTTAGAGATTTGCTTGAAACATTACATGCTTGATAATTTAGCTACTATTATATATTTTGTCGAAAATGATAGAGCGCTAGAAAGCGGAAGATATTATACTAGTCATTGTTTTATTATTTGAGTATTGGTAACTCACAAAATTTTTCTCCTCATAATTTTCTTTCATGACATGACATAGTTTAATTGGTTACTTTACCTTTTTATTAAAAATTAGTGGAGACAATTTAATGACATCCAATAATTATAAGCCATGCATGTCATAGAGAAAATTTAAGAAGGAAAAATTAGAAGCTGAGGGGTAAGAAGAGTTTTCTTTATTATTTTATTTTTAATCGATCGGGACTATAAAGATTTCATTACCTCAAACAAAGAGTGGTATAAACTTGATTAATGTTTATAATGGCATTATAATTTGATACGGAAAATGTTAATTTCCGTCGTTGAACGTCTAATTTCCAATATTCTTCTTTTGAAATGATAATAAATTTTTTATATTTGCTTGTTGCTTATAAATTGATTGATTCTATTATGAATTAAAAATATATAATTATTTAAGTAATTAAATACAAAAAAATCATATCATAAGATAAATTTAGGAGAAAGTGTAGAGTTACTCACTTACTCATTTGATAAATAAAAGTCACGTAAGTTACATTAAATTTTTTTACGGTAAAAAATAATGTGTTTTTTTACCATTAATAATTATTCGTAAATTACCTAATGTATCGTGGATAATCATGTGATGTAAAATTGGACACAAAAGATCTGAAAATTGTAATATTACTTTTTGTCAAATGTAGGCATGATATTCTCCAGACATGCTAGTCATTCTTAATTTCATCGAATGAAATCGAAAATTTTATTTTATATATTCATTATTGTGCTTTTTGCATCTTTCAAATTACACATATAGATACTGCTTGTCACAGCATCCGGTCACGTCCAGATCGAAATGGCAAGTTACAACAATTGCACGGTCGTAATTGCAGTAGTGAGCAATCGAAGCTAAACATGAAGGATGTCAGACATCGGCATGATATTCACCAAGTATTCTGCCACCTACCTTCATTCATGTCATCTTATTATTGCAAACTGATTTCTTTTTTTTTTTTAATAAGGTACGTGTTGCGCATAAGGCCGATAGAGACTGGAACAAGTCTACCAGCAGATTGCGGTGCTAGCTAGAAAATTGTGAACAGGGATCGGTGAACCGCGTTAAGTCCAGCACCCCTGCCGTCTCGCGAAACATAGTAGTGGTGGTATACTATAGGTAATACCTCCGTAAAGTATATGATAACTTATAGTATAGTAACGATATCCATAATAATGTATATATAAGTCATATTATATAGTAATAGGTAGTAGAAGGAAATACAAATGTGTTTTTACTCGTGAGCTGTAATTGTGTTGCGTCATTAGGTAACCGCACTGATCTTAGCAGTGGATCACGAGAGTATAAACGTTGCGCATAAGTGGGTTAGCCTTGTTTGATTAGATAGTAGTAATACCATGCTAACTAATCCCGCCTTGTTTGACCATAGCAGACTAAGCACCACTAGCCTTCCTCAAACCAAGAATAGGTAAACCAGAGATATATAGAGAAAAATTAAATCCACAAACCACTACCTAGCGTGCTGACACTCGCGTTCAAACCAAGAAGGAGGTAAGCGAGTGACAAGATCAAACCAAGGAAGAGGTAACCAGCAGGTGACAACAGAGAGAACACACAGCCGGTACCAACACATCTTAGTGTATACATCAGCTGACTGTCACGACTCAACAGAAAACCATTTCGGCACTCAAGCGCAGCATTCAAACTGATGAACCTAGATACGAGGACTTGGGATGGCGAGTAAGATGTAAACCGTTAAAAAGATATAATCACCACCAGAAAATGAAGTGGAAGGTATTGAATTGGGTTTAATTTGTAAAAATAAGGGCACATGTAGATGACGGCAAGTGGAGTAAGAGGTAGAAAGAGTCCTTGTGCCAGACAGCTTCAAGTGCAGGGCAAGTAGGTGTACAATATGGTGGTGCTAGCGCGTAGGGCATCTTCTATTGTCTTGTACCCTAACAATCATGAAATTCGCACTCGTACACATTTCAGTAGGTTAACTTAATTATATTCACTTTAAATGCTATACATGAGAGAGAGAGAGAGAGAATGAATGCCATGTGAAATTCTTATCTTTGATGGAATTCAACAAATGTCACCAATACTGTGTTACACTACTACTAGTATAACATAACACTGTATAGTGGGGTTGTCTGTGAATCAACCAATTTCGAGTTGACATATATTGATATTATAATCTCACAATGGTGTAATGCTGAGAGTGAAATCTTTATAAATCGTATAGTACTACTTTAACACATACAGTATTGTAAAAATCGACTTAGGCGGCTGCCTAGACGCTGATTAGGTACAAAGCACCCCTAGGCCGAGTGGATTTCAACCCTAGGCAGCTTTTAGTTGACCAGCCAACTAGACGCCCTTGGCCGAGTCAGTCGAGTGTTTTTTTTTAAACCAATAGTAAAACCTTAGTGTCTAAGTCGGCTAAAACTACCAAAGCAGCAAAGCTTAGTCGCTGACTTGGCGTCCCCCAATCGTCCAACCGTCCAGCCATTGCGCGCGAATTCGCCTGCTCCTTTTCGATAGCCCTCCACCAAGTACTCAACAAGCAAATGCAATATCACATATGTAGTTGCTAAGTGCTAGCTTGGTAGACCTTATTAGTTATTATACACCCTTCAACTGCTCATTTTTTTAAATTTTAGCCGCCTAAGTGCTAAGCGATCCCCTGATGCCTGACTAGCGCCTTCTTCAACATTGCTTTAACATATATTCGGTATTAAATAGTGAAAAGAATGTTAAACTATAGTGTGACATTACATTGTGGTTTGGAGGGGTGTATGGGAACATGTAGAAACAAAAATGTAGATTAAGGAGCAAGTGAGACATACATCAAGTCAATAATAATAAGGGGGTGGGGGGATTAATAGGTATCTTTAGGGTAGGAGGCCAAATTTAGCAAAATTGATGAGTATTAAGGAGATAAAAAGGGGGATTTTTGCTCCCAAATTGGATGCCGATTTGTTGGATTACGTGCCAAAAACCAGACAGTTGTGGGAGGGTTTGGGCAAGTTTCAATCATACTATTTCAAGGTTTACAAGATTTTCTCTCTAGGGGACCACTGTGTTGTACCTTGTGCTTTCAACCCATGTGCCATTTTTTGTACTACCATGACAATTTTCTATTTCGATATTATGACACCTCCAACAATAATAACTCTTCCCAACTCAAAAAAATTTAAAAACAAAAAAACAATTTATTTAAATACAAATTTTGAAAATGTTCATGATCCTTAAGCCCAGAGAAATTAGTTAAGTTCACTTCGCTCTGAATGATTTAGATTCAATTATGATTAATAACGTCTTTTATGAGGGACAAATTATAAGTTTTGCTATAAACCTTCTTAGATAGGTGGCATGTCAGTGTCGTAGATCAAGATACCCTCTCATCATCTAAATAACTAAACTTTAATGTATGAAAAATGACTTCAAATTCAGTAGACAAGAGATAGGCCCATTAACTTCGATGTTAAAAGTGTGAGCTTGACTTCTCACATAGTGTAATTCTTCATTCTACTCAATTCGATTTGATTTGATTTTAACTACAATACTTTTACTTGTGTAACTTTTATTTACATTTAGATAAAAACTTGTGTGAAATCGTCTCACATATCCTTTTTCGTGAGGATTTATAAGACAGGACGACGGTCAAATTAAAATGAACATGTGTAATGCTTATACTGAAAAATATAATACTTATAAGGAATACATTAAAGTGTTTGTTACTTATAAGGGAAAGTGTAATAATTTTGAAGAAAAATCACTGCTGGAAATTATAGAATTTCCGACCGCCGGAAAGTTATCTTAAATCAAGTCGAAAGTCTTGTTCTGACAACTTTTGGTATCCGGATAAACCTTTGTTGCTATTTCCCACCACTTTTTGCTTTTGACTTGATTTAAGATCACTTTCAGGTGGTTAAAAATTTCATAATTTCCAGCCTGAATGTACGAGTAATAGTTTTTTTCATTTTAGTATTATACTCTTCTTTGATAAGTAATACTAAACAAACACTTTATTCATTATTAGTATTACGTTTTTTAATATAAGTACTTACATTTCTATCTTAACTCGATCCGTTTCACGAATAAGGATCTGTGAAATGATCTCAGAAAAGTCACTCTTACATCTAACATCAGAATTCATCATTTGGTGGACATTTGATGAACACTTAATAATTAATTATGGAATAAGGGTCAAAAAGATAATTGAACCGTACACGATAATGCAATTAGGTCACAGAACTCAAAAAAGCTAAAATTGTGTCCCTAAACTACCTAGTTTCAAGCAATTTGTTCAATTTGTAGATTTTTTCCCTTTCTAATAGGTTCACCCAATTTAATTTTTTTTAAAAAAAATAATAATAAAAAAAACTAAAATTATTATTAAAAAAAAAAAAAAAAAAAAAACTTCGTCTCTCTGCTGGAGATCCCTTCGTCGTCTCCATGGCCGGAGACGAAGAGTCTCTTCGTCCCTGGGGGAGACGAGGTTTTTTAAAATTATTTTTTTAATAATTGTATTTATTTTATCGTTTTAAAAAAAAAAATTATTTTTTAAAAAATATTTTAAATTGGGTGACCTATTAGATAGGGAAAGACCTGCAAATTGAACAAATTACTTGAAATAGGTTAGTTTAGGGACTCAATTGTAATTTTGTTGAGTTCAGTGGCCTAATTGCATTATTGTGTGTGGTTCGATAACTTATTTGACCTTATTCCATTAATTATCACCCTAGATTAGTGTACAATTACAGTAATGTAAATATTTTTCGTTTGAAAATTCAAAACAAATATTGTATTAATAATGAATTCTAAAATATTTTGACAGCTGCAGAATTTAAATTTAAATCTTTATTAGATTTTATTCCTTTTTCGGGGTGTCAAAAAGATGATAGGTTGGCTTTCTCATTTATGTACCACTTGATGTGGACAGTGAGTTGTTGCTTTACAAAGACTTTCAATAATAATAATAATAATAATAATAATAATATAAGTAGTAATTATTATGTATATTAATTATTATTATTATTTAATATTATTATTATTATTATGATCTATTATTAATTATTATTATTATTATTTATTAATTAGAGTTAGTACTCATTTTGTCCTCCGACTATTTACTAAATACACGATTTAGTCCCAAAGTATTAAAAGTACCCCAATTTAGTCCTCTAACTTTTAAATGGTACCCAATGTTGTCCTCCATTAGAAATTGACAATTTATCCACCGTTATTTTGTCGGCTGTTATAGTGTCATTTTAGTCTATAAAGTCACATTCCTCAGTCTTTAAATGAGGTGAGCACTATGCTCGCCCAACCAGAGTAGGCTCCACCATCGCATTGAGAGAGTGACCGGATACAGCTTCCCACCCATGCTCCAGCCACCGTCCAATAGCATCCTCCGGATTGTCCATCGCAGTGCTCGATCGCATGAGGGGCCTCCAACACGCGCTTAACCAGAGGAAGAACACAGCGTTTGGACCCAGTATTGACTTCATTGCCTTCAAAAAACGGTGGACGTAGTACACAATTTGTAACGAAACCCCATTGGGTGTGATTTTTAACAAGTTACGAGGACTAAATTGGGTACTTTTAATACCCTTTGGGAACTAAATCCGAGGATTAGCTAAATAGTCGGGGGACAAAATGGTAATTCAACTCTTATTATTATTAATTATTCATTGGGTAATTTAGATGGTTTTGAAACTAACATATTAAAAAAATATAAATTACCCCACCCATGGGTAGCTTCAATGGTTTAAGTGGGCAGTATTTGGGTGAGACCAAGGTTCAGAAACCCGGCGGCAGACAGTGGTGCAGAGTTATTGATTCACGAACAGTGGTTAGCATTCCTTGCTGGCGCACCGGATTCCTGGGCAACGCTTGTGTCCGGGGGCTTAGAGGGAGCTGAAGCGATTATTTTTGCCTACTCAATCAAAGTTCGTTAGCAAATTTATAATAGTGAGAGTTGTGATCTCCGCAGCTAACTAGCCTCAAATGCCCATATGTCGTTTCTTGGACTAAAAATTTATAAATAACACTTCTTGGGTCAATATAATTAAGTTGCTATTGCAATTTTTTTTTTTCTTCTCCAATAGGCCCTATATTGTCCTGTCCTGAAAGGTTGATCCCCAACCCAACTAGTCCCACATCCCACCCAGTCCATATTAACCGAGTCCGATGTTTCGGGCTGTGGTGAAGCTTACAAAATGAAGACTATAGTGCTATCTACAATGAAACTGTCTCACATATTGTTATATTTCATTGCAGATGAACTAGTAATATTGGAATTGAAATGAACATTGTAGTTGTATTGCATGAAACTGCAATGTATATACCAAATGAAACTGAACTAACAAGTTTCACATATTTGCAGTATATACTTGTCAGTGAAACTGTAGTTATATCGAAATGATATTGTAGTGGTGTTTGTAAATAAACTATATATGGTATTTTGTATATAAAAAAAAGAAAATGAATAACAGTTTCACATAGATTTGTAATGTATACATGTCGAATGAACATGTAAGTTCGATTTATATCAAAATGACAGCTTAGTTGTTGGCTTGCTAAAGGTGAAAAACCGCAGTGTTACGTATAAAAACATACAAACTGAACTATGTTATACCCAAACAGGCAGATACGATTTTCATGCGGAAGACGACGGCGAAAGCGTCCGCGTGCCGTTTCTTCTTCATCTACAAGAAACACGCTCGTTCTCTGGACCATGGGTCTACAATCGTTTTGGTGGCACCGCACTCCGCAAATCCACGGTACTCTGAATTGCCCGCCCCAGAGCTCCCGACAGAATCATCTGGGAAAGAATGTAAATCCTCATACATTAACACAAATCAAGACAAAAGAAAAACAAGAAAAACAAATACAATATATATATAATTAACCATCCACGCTACGCTAGGATGAGATAATGAAACAGAAAATAAAAAAAAATACAATAAAAATGTGACAACTGAACGTCGCACGATGCGACAATCGATATTATAAATGCACCACCCCATCGTAAAATTATTATTATCAAAATTTCTCTTTTGTATCATTGGCTGCTTCTTTATTTTCAACAAAGCGGAAAATTTATGGACTTATTTCAGCTTTGGCGAATGATCGTATTATAAGATTCCTAAAACTTGGCAACGTGCCAGTAAGGCATCATTTATACGAAAATTAAATTAAGGCATATATTTTATGGAAAGATGATTTTCCTCCCTTCGTCGGCCCTATTTATGCAGAGTGGACATGCATGGAAAAAAATGTGATACTGATTTGATAATGGTCAATTGTTTATTTAACAAACATTAAAAAAAAACTATTATTTTTTTATTGTCTCACTTTACCCCATACTTGGACAAACATATCACCACTATTCTAAAATTAAATATCAGCTTATAATTACTTTGTTGAAAGAGAATATCTTTGTTCTAATTTGGAAATGCCTAATAAACAAAAGTGCCCAACTTAAAGAATGAGACAAAGATCGTTCCGAAACATTTCAATTTCTCCGTTTGACCAAAATAATATTACTGGAAACTAGTGAACAAACCTCATGCTGCGGGGTATGAAGGAGATTGTTGACTCTAATCAAGCTAAGAAGGTATCCTCATCAAAAATGTGGGAAACAGGTCAATATAGCTCCTCGACTTTGCTTAAGAGCTCAATTAGACCTAAATTCTTTTAAAGGTGTGACATTACACCTCATCCAACAACTTTATTTAGCGTGTAATGAGCGTCCAAGCAAACACGAAAGTTAATGACCGTGCGGTAACCTCGCACCCACGTTCCGTGAATCTTGTCGCCCCAAAAAAAGCTGATCGGCGAAATTTTCCCAGACACAAACAAAAAGTGATCCCGGAATTTCGTCGGTTTCCAGGCATTCATCCTTTGATCAGGAAATCTTCATCGGTCACCCCGCTTCTTTACTTTTTTTTTTTTTTTTTTTTTTTCGTCGGCCAAATACCTCGTCAAAAGGCTGGCCTTGCAATCCTAATGACCCTGTGATACGCACGCGTCATTAACTCTGTTTTTGGATTCATTGTACACAACGTAAATGAATTGTTGATGGGTGTAGATTCACAGCCCTTTAAACAAGTTTAGAGGCATAAATTGAAGCTTTAACGAAAAACATTTTGAAACAGGGCCGCATGCAGGTCGGGGGCGGACACGCGCGCCGCTCTTTCGACTATTTTTCTCTCGCTAAAGTTTAACACGAGATAGCGCTAAAATCCGCCGGGGGGTGTGGGGGACGGCGGGGGGGGGGGAGGTGTTTAGACATTTGTTGGCCATCAAAAAATTACTGAAAGGGACGACAAGGGGGCTCGCACCAAAGAGCCCTCTCACGCATTCTACTCAGGCATTTCTCCTTACCCCTCGTGAAACTAATCAATTCAGCGTGACAAGAGCCCAGTTTTAGAACAGAGCCCCACGGACAGAGATGTTATGGAATGGCCAGATCAGTTGGTTTTGAGTGGGCAGCGCCCCGCTAGGGGTCACTTACCGACGACCACGACCGTCCACAGATCTTTAGTGGCACTGCCACACGTCGGCTCCAATTCTCTCCAGCCAGCCCAGGGCCGCGGGGGGCACCGGGCTAGGGGCCACGAACACCAGGTCCCAATCTCTCTCTGTATAAAAATGGAAACGAACTAATCCACCACCCGGCACCGCAATTTGTATTATATCGTGGTAAATATATGACCCGAACCCAGCTTACACCAGATGGACCTCCACTGGATTAAGAACTGGGTGTTTAGTCTTGGAACATGTGAACATTTAACCACTCGGAAATTGAACTCGCGGCATCAAATACTTGGTTAACTTATGAAATCGGATTTAGGTGACAGTTATTTTGCATATTTGACAGTAGGCCCGGTGGAAATTTGGAACTTTATTACTGCATTTTTGATTGTACATCGTTATGCAATTGACGTTTTACTACCATCCCAAATATAAGCGTTTAAAAATAATAACTAATAAAATCAAGGCAGACTTGGATCTGTAAGAGCTTGACGATGCGAATGTGATGTGTTAGTATATGATTTGCAATAATTGAAGCGATGAGAGCCTGACCAGCGCGTCGATCGCAATGAGCGGACGGTTTAAAGGCTAAATTTAAAAGGAATCGATACCCTGGATCCTTAACATAGATAATGAGTTCTGTAAGTTATAGGGGATAATCAAATCTTATACCCTTCTGTTTTAAAAAGTTGTCAACCAAACAATGTGTATAAATTTTCATTCACCATCTCACCCTCTAACCCCGCATGACACCAAAACAACCACCCGTAAATACTGTCATGTTCTCACGTACTATTAACTATTAAACGATTTCATGTTTAGCTGACTACATGTCAATAGTGTTACTATATAAACCGAAGGTGAATCGCAAAACACATATCTTATTTTTTATCCAAGTTTTGTGCCATGATCAATTGCCAAAATACGTATTTCGGAGTGATCAGGTCTCTTGGTAGGAGGTCTTTTGAGTCATTGATTAATGAAATTCCCGATCTGTACTTTTTTTTCGTAGGTCGACCCATCCTAGTAAGGTCAAGACGAGCGAATTAAACTAACTAAGGCTGTTTTGGTAGATCTGGTTGTCAATGTAACCCTTGCTTAAACCTAGTTGGATGGAGTAGAGGTAGACGGTAGACAGTTAACCGCATTTAACACCCAGTCGCTCCCATGGTAAGCCACAACACAACGGTTTTTGAAAGTCAAACAGGGGCCTGAACGCGAACGAGCGTCCGATCGGGCCCGCCCAACAAGTCTCAACGTCCCGGAGCACGGCTATGCGCAGAGTCTTTGTGAGTCACTGGAAGTGCCCCACGTTGTGCAAGCAGGTGCCAGCCCCATGACCACTGGGCTCTCGCTAGCCTTCGCGCCATGTAACTAGTATGCTCCATAGCAGGGTTGGCAAAAATCCCGGCCCTGAGCGCACCGAGTAACTGTGGGCCGTAGGGCGGCTAGGCGGCACCTCAAGCCGCTGGCGACTTTCCCCCGTGAGGTGCCCGCCTAGGAGACCGGGCCAGCCTAAGGCCCCGCCTACGCCGCGCTACACATTCGGCCGCGTAGCGCCTAGACTCGCCGATTATGGCCCGGAGGATTCACCGCTCCGTCATTTCCTGTCGAGTTACCGCCGCGGCCCGACTTGACCTTTGCTGAATTTTTTTCGATTTATATATATATACTGATATATATATGACGTATAATTTTGTTGTTTTTTGAGAAACAGGTAAGTTTTGATGTTATGCACTTAGTGAATTGATCCATGTAATTCATGTTAGTTGGATGTGCGTTATTTGATTAAACTGTGTGGAGAAACACCGATCGATTGAAAGGTTGTCAACACTACAAAGTCTGACCACGTGTTTTTGTTGGCGCCCGCCCCTAGCGCCGCCGTAGATTCTCCGCCTAGACCGCTAGGCGCTAGGCGCTGCGAGCGCGCCTAAGCGGCCCTAGCTGCCGACGACCAGCATGCACGTCGGTAATTGAAGTAGAAAGGACAATGTGTGTTGTGGACCCAAGAATTGCACTATGAGAGGTGGAAAACAATCAGGAGTGAGTACGATGTTGCAGATACGTTAACATACGTCCATTTTTAGTGTAAAAAAAAGGAATACAAAATGCCCATTCACGATACAATAATCATGAATACGCAGACATTCAAAAGTAAACATGTGAACTGATTATCTAACCGAGCCGAAAAAGTTGAGTATAACATAAGACCAAAAATAACGTACCTCGACCTGATAGATGGATATCTTTTCTCCAATCGTCCGCTAAACGACTTTGGATGACCTAATATCGTACGCAAAAAAAAGAAACTTTGTCTGTGTCGCGTCAACATGTTACTCCCTGCAGACTGCCCCGCAGGTTGTGTTTTTGCTCCACTTTGTAGTCCCTATCGTTTTTATTCTGTCCGATGTGTGGTGTTAAGGTAAATGAGGACAGAGTTCCGGCTAATTTTTAATATTGGCATCTCTTGTATCATAGCACAGTGTGAACTTCGGCGAATCCTTTTGTTTTTTTGTGACGGAATTACTGCCAAGAATTACTCTAAAACGGGCGAATAGTAAAGATGTTGATTTGCAGGTCCGGGAGTAATATCTGCGTGTAAGTGTCCGTAAAGGAAAGAAGAAAAGTTCGCGCACTGTCAAACAATTTAAGAGTAAGGAGGAGAGATCAATATTGACATTCTCGGATGCATTGTGCCCCTTGTATTTAACACCAAGCTGTTGGACGGAACAACAAAGATGGATGGGCTCAAATGTCGAGGCGAAAACACAAAAGTCTGGTGACGGCATACCTTCAGGTCACCCGAAAGTCGTCTTAGCCCGCACGAAATAAGAAAAACCACTATAGTCCCGAGTGACGGATTGTGGGTATTCAACGTCTTTACCAAATTGAATGTTAATGCATTTCGTTTAACCACTGAACGTGCTTATGTTGAGTAATGTTGTATAGGACATCTTTGTAGCGGCCCAACCCTGACCCAATGATGATATATACTAACTGACTACTGATATAGTACTTATACTGAGTAGCGCATATATAGGTATGCATAATATAGTATATATATAGACCCTACTACTACGTAGAGTAAGTAATATATATATATCAATTCAGCCAATACCCCAGTGTTGGAACACCATTGGGGGTGATGACGTGTATATGGTGTAGTTCTCGGTGTCCTGTTGTGCCTATTAGTTTGTTGATTGGTGGTTATTGCATTGTCATCTGATAGTCGTGTTTTCCTTACACTGTTGTTGATTGCTGATTCCAGCCGCAATCCGCCAGCAGTCCGGGAAACCCCGCTGCATATGAAGCGTTTCTCTTCGTCTCCGTCTCCCCTCGTTCTCGTCTCCTATAGTAATAGTAAGTATAGACACGCACTCATCCATACGAGGTACTGACTGATATATTAGTTACCGCCTATGATACGTATATACGTCAGTATACTCACCCACTCAGTACGCCTACTTACCGTCGACCATGGTCAACTTTTAAAAATAAAGCAGTCTGAGTACTGCAGCATTTTTTTTCTCTAGCAAGGGACGGGCATATTGGTAGCAATCAGACATGATTACGTAAATTGGAAGGCATGAATGACTCGATACAATTTTCTCCGATGTGTACTAATACTTTTTGTTGTAATTGTGGGTTGTGTATTGAACGTTTGTAAGAAGTGAATGATGGGAGGACAGGAACCGTTATCAAGTGTCAGGAGGTAAATAGTTCCTGTAACCCTAATTACGTTGTGTGTGGGACATGTTGTTGACATGTTTGTCACTTGATGATTTATTTGTTTATTTTGTAGTGTTTTTTATAGTATCGAAGTTTTTCTGACGTTAATCGGCCTATATCGCTTAGATCACAGTAAGCTTTGATACGAAATAGTCATGGGAAGGAAGGGCACATGTTTGCCACAACGAAGGTGGATGAACGCCCAGTCCCGAATGTCAAATCAGACTGATGGAAGCAGTTTTAGAATGAGGCGCTGCCTTTGTCATGGCCAACTACTATACTGAGATACTAAGTGCTGGTCGAAGCCGTTTCGACTTAGTATTAGAATTTTATGGTAAGAAATGAGTATCGAGTGTGAAATATTTAATATTTTGTTGGAGATGTTGAGATACAAGATAGGTTCGACCACTTTAAATGAAGTGTTTTTAGAGTTATTAGAATTGTAGCTCTTTCAGATATGTTAAGAAACAAAACATTAATTAGACTCCAACTATTATGTTGAATGTTGTCATTGATAGACCGTCAATAGCCGATTATAGAAAAATAGTCGATTTTAATGTCCATCATAGATGAATAGATACAAGGAAGTGTTTGTTTAAAATTTGTTCTAATTCATAGTGGATTCAAATACAATAATTAAAATAAAAAAAAAACAAATATAAAAAATAGTAATCACAAAATACAAATGTTTGTATTTTATTTCTACCTAACCTATAACCAATTTTCTTTATAAATGTGTGCATTGGTAGAGGGGATGATGAACATGTGGGCCACACCACCTGAGCCAATATCTGGAGCTGATAAGGTATGGGGGCCCACAACTCCTGTTACCCAGCCCATATCTATGTTAAGGAGTTTCACTCCATAATAATATTTTTTATTTAATTTTTAATCAATATATACATGATGTTAGCCATTGATTCAATGTGACAGAAGGGATCGCAACAATCAATTTGAGAAAAGAAGTTTTATTTCTTGGCAATCCATTCCTCCAACAATGTTGCAAATAGTACTGTTACATTCCCTATGTTATAGGTCACATATAGGCCCTCTGTTAATAAGATTCCAATAAATCGCGAGTTGCGCAATCAGTCCATCATTCAGATTTTAATTTTCATGTGCGCATAAGGTATTTTTTGGTGAATTACGAGTGGCGCAATCAGTCTACTAGTCATCTTAATTTTCATGTGCGAATAAGGGATCCATTTCAACTTCCACACTACTGCCTCTCGCCATGAGATCCATTTCAACCCCCACACTACTACATCCCGCCATGACCTTTAAGTCAGTCAACTCCCACACTACTGCCTCCCGCCATGACCTTTATATATATATATATTGAGTACTACTGACTTTGTTATAATGCAGTATCTGTTCATAACTACTTTCTCAACCTACTGAAACACAAAGAGTCAATATCGCCACCACTAAGGCTCAAACCTGACCTACCATATAAAAGAATTACTTTATGTCACTAGACCACAATGTCATTGACAAACCAAATGTTTATATTGCTTGACTAGCAAGTATTTTACTAAAAGTAGTAAATACCTAGCTAACAAGAAATAGGTTGATTTAAAGTCAAATATTTACAAGATTCAATGTCTCATCTAACTAAGTAATAACGAATCAAAGCTAATAATAAGAGAGGGAAAGGAAAAGGGAAAGGGAAAGTGCCAGGTGATTTTGATTTTAAATTTATTATATTTTTATAACATAAATTATTTTTTGAGTAAATTTTTTTTACCGTTATGTACTAGATATATTTGAAAGAACATATATGTAAGAGCGAGACACGTGAATTTGTAAAAGGTTACATGTGAATTGTCTATCATGTTGGGTTTAAACGCTTACGAATAAAGAAATTTTGAGTTGAAATGAATATATATATATATATATATATATACTATATATATATATATATATATATATATATATATATATATTATATATATATAGTTACATGCAAAAAAGGAAGAGCAAATTTACAAGGTGAAATTGTGAAATAATTAAAGATGCTAAAGAATTAAATCCACAAACATATATAATTTGTGTAAATTAAATGGAAAAATCAATATACCAGTCTCTTGCCTTCTCCAAACCTTAAAACCGGCAGGCATACTAATCACACAAGAAAATTAAGGGAAAAAAAGGAATAAAATCGAGGGAATTAAGCAAGAAGAAAGAAGAAAAGAAAGAAAAGAAAAAGAACAAAAAAAAAAAACAGAAATTTGAGAGAAATAATTAATCAACCTCACGGTGTGTTTTAAACATCCAAACTACACAACATAAGTGGAGGGATTGTGAATAGCTTCATGAATTCCGATGAATATCGTCGCATGACTCGGTGAATGTTAACTTGTGTGTCGTGCCGATCATCCCCGCCGTGGTGTGAATGAGAGCACTGGCCTGAGATTCAGATACTCCGCCGCCGCCGCCGGAGCGATGATACGGGTTTAGCCCGGCGAACATGCCTAACTGCCCTTCTCCCAGCCATTTCCGCCGCCGCCGCCAATATTGGTGCCGAGTTGCTGACTAGGCAGCAGCGCCACGGCGTGGGAAAATTCTAAAATGCAACCCACTGGACTCGTGCCTCTATACAACGCCGCCGCTGCGGCGGCGGCGTTGTTACTAACAGACGGAAACGTCCATATTGGATCGCCGGCGGCCCGCCATGACGGGGTTGTTGAATTGGTTACATCCAGAAATTTGCCGGCACGGAAGCGTGGCTCGCCGGCATCGTCCCTGCACTGGACTGCAGGAGATAACTCCCCATTTGGTGTTGTAAATCTTGCTCCGACCGCCGCTTCCGGCTTATGCTCTCTTCCTCCGCTGTCGTTGGCTCCGTCAAATCGATCGAATTGTCGCGCAGCTCCGGCTTGGCGGCGGCGGCGCCGAGAGCTGCATACTAGGGTTATTGATATTGATATTCGCCCCCTGGAAATTCAGCAGCGTGGTGGCGGAGTTGTCCGCCGGCGACAACCGAATTCCGGCCGGGAAGAGGCTCCGCCGCTGCGAGAGCGAGAAGTTAGGGTTGAAATACTGAGATCGTAGCTGAGACGGCACGGACATGCTCGACCCGGAGCTCCGCAAGGAAATATTAAGCGACGTGAAATTGGCGGGAATCGTGCCGGTCCCGGTGGCGGCTATCACGGCCGGCTCGGCCTGCTGGAGCAGCACTCGATGGTCTCGCCGTCGGACTTGTGGCCGAGCTCGCGGGTGAGCTGGAAAACCCTGGCGGCGCAGAGCGCTGGCATGCGGATGCGCCGCCCCCGCCCGTCCACCTTCGTGTGCCGGTCCTTCGTCGATGTCCGCTTCGGCGGCGGCTTCTTCGACGGCTCCGCCAAAGCAGCGGAGTCGGAGACGGCGGCGGAGGCGGAGGTGGATCGAGCTGCGGCGGCGTTAGGGTTTGCGCTGGTATCCAGGGAGGAAGAGATTGCGAGAGAAGGATAAGGGACGATTGCGGTGGCGGAGGAAGAGCTGCTGGAGCATGCTTCGTCTTCTTTCTTCTCAAGCAATTGAACGGAAAAGTTGGCCGGCGATTATGGTGGTGGTGGTGGTGGAGATGATCATCACCTCCTCGTTCCATGATCACATGCGTGACTGAATAATAGATATATAAATCTATCTAAACATACACTACTGAAAAACCTTTCTATTTCTCTTTCTCTTTTCTCTCTGAATATTTTTTCTTTTATATTTTTTATTTTAAAGATAGAAACAGCGACAAAACCTTATTAAATTCTTGTGGGCTCTCTCACTCTCTCTCCCTCTCTGGAGAATGAAATTATTTCCTTAGTTGCGTTTAGCTTCTCTCTCTAAGCTAGATTGGGTTGGTTTTTATTTGATGTATGTATGTATGTGTTGGAGAGAGAAAGAGATGAGAGAAGAGAGGATAAGGGATAGAGGGAAAGCTTTAAGCAACAAAGATAATGAGTGGGAATTATTCATAGGGGATGAGAGCTTTAGAAGCTAAAATTTTTAACAAAGGGGGAAAAAGAAAATATATGCTTTTGTTGGCCTCTTTTCTATCTGTCTTTTGACAAATATTGATTGGAATGGTCAAAAAGAGAGAGAGAAAATTAAATAAATTAAAATAATTATGGTTTGGTTTTGATTTTGATTTTGATGTTTCCCTTTGCTTATTCCATTTATTTATTATATAATATATTTGTATATATATAGTATATATATATATATATACTATATATATATTTATTATAATATAATTATATATGAAAAAGTTCCCGTGCGGCAAACACTTCCCGTGCACGGTGGTTGCGGCGGGTTACAGATACACCAACAGTGTTATCAACATGCACCAACATGATAAAGGGAACGCACCAAAATGAAATGCAAAAAAAATACACAGATAACAAATTACCCAAAAAAATACACCATATAACTCAATCACACCTCAATGATGTATTTCAAACACTGTATGGTGTTTTTTCTCACGCCTAATTGTGTATTTTTGGTGATGCGTACTTAATTTTGTCTGTTATTTTTATGGTGTATTTTTTCTAACGTAATGGTGTATATTTGTTGAACTGGAGTGCGTTCAAGTGTGAACAGTGCTTCCCGTGTGGTAATTCATCATAGTGTCGGGTTTATATTTAACAACTCAAAATGAATTAAGTTCCATTCTAGCTACTAATATTTAATCGGCAAATATATTGCGGACCAGGGTCCAACCTTGCATGGTTGATATTGATTTAAAATGACATCATTCATTTTATATTAAGGGTCAATTAATGCATTATAACTACCCTCCGTCTCATTTTATGTGTCGGGTTCGGTTAACGAGATTGATTGAAGTTATTTACAATTTAATTTTTCATAATATTAAGTTAGAATTAGTATGTAAATTTATATATTTAGAATACATTAAAAGTACTATTAAACATAAAAATTTAAAAAATGATAAGAAAATGCTTAAAAAATAAGTAAAGAAAAAAGAGTTTAGTTGACTAATGAATAATAAGTAGACGGATAAAATGAGTCATATTGAGTATTTAATAACATGTCATATACTATATTCATAATATTTGGGGTTCATTCTATTAGCAAAGTGCTTTTATTCCTGACAGATTAATTACTGATATATTTTGGTAGCTGCTGAGATTGGTCATTATCTGAATACGAAAACAATGTGGGGTGGTTGGATGGGTGCTCTCAAATTAGATATGGCTAAAGCTTATATGGAGTGATATTTTCTTCATAATATGTTGTTAGCTTTGGGTTTTGCAGAGGATGGGTGAAGTTGGTTATGAATTTGTGTTCACTACTGTTTCTTATAACTTTCTGGTAAATGGTGAGAATATTGGTCAGGTTGTCCCTACTCGGGGACTTAGATAATATAGGTGAGCTCATTTCTCCATATTTGATTTGTTCATAATTTGTGCAGAGGGCTCTCTTTGTTATTACAACAGGCTGGGCACATAGTTCTTTTCATGGGTGTAGGGTGGCAAAGAGGCGCCACCTATTTCTCATTTTGTTTCGCAGATGATGATTTTTTTTTTTTTTTTTTTTTTTTTTTTTTTTTTTTTTTTTTTTTTTTTTTAAGGCTAAATGCCAGGGAAACACGAGTTATAAAACAGTGTCTCAAATCCTATGAAGAAATGTCAAGGCGGTGGTAAATTTCCACAAGTCTAGTGCATGTTTCAGTAGAAGATTAAACACGTTGCTAGAGGCCATGGATGAAGTAGCGTTGGTTTTGGGGGTTCCCCAAGCTCCCAATTTCGGAAAATATTTGGAGTTACCTTCCTTTGTAGGCAGGAACAAAAAGGCATCCTTTGCTTAGATCGAGGATAAGATTAGATGATTGTTTTTTTTTTTATTTATATATATATATTTTATTTTTTATTTATTTAAGGCTAATAGCCAGGGAAACACGGGTTATAAAACAGTGTCTCAAATCCTATGAAGAAATGTCAGGGCAGGTGGTAAATTTCCACAAGTCTAGTGTATGTTTTAGTAGAAATTAAGCACGTTGCTAGAGGCCATGGATAAAGTAGCGTTGGTTTTGGGGGTTCTCCAGGCTCCCAATTTCGGGAAATATTTGGATTTACCTTCCTTTGTAGGCAGGAACAAAAAGGCATCCTTTGCTTAGATCGAGGATAAGATTATACTGAGAGTGGGTTCCTGGAACAAGAAGCTGCTCTCGCGGGCTAGTAAGGAAGTGCTCTTGAAAAGTGTGTCACATGCTATGCCCACTTTCTCTATGAGTGTTTTCTTATTGTCTGAGTTTGTATGCTTGGGTATTGAAAGGACTATGAATCGTTACTGGTGGGGCTCAAGGAATGAAAGAAGGATCCATTGGAAGGCATGTGATCGGTTATGTGTTCCTAAGAAGTATGGTGGTTTGGGGTTCAAAGATCTAAGGACTTTTAATTTAACTATGCTAGGAAAGCAGTCTGGCGCTTCCTTACCAAACCCCAGTCCCTAGTGGCAATGATTTATAAAGCAAGGTACTATCCCAAAACTACCTTTATTGATGCTACTATAGGAAACTGCCCGAGCTTCTGTTGGCGGAGTATTATGGAAGCTCATGAGTTGGTTTGCAGTGGAATAAGGCGAAGAATAGGAGATGGTTAGTCCAACTCTCATATGGGGTCACCATTGGCTTCCTGATGAACCTGGTCTTATGGTTCAGACTCCAATGCCTATTCAGTTACATGGGGTGTTAGTTTCAGGCCTGATTGATCAGGTACGAATTCCTGGGACCAAAAAATTCTTGCTGACATTTTTATTCCTAGTGTTGTGGTTCGTATGGCTAGAGTTCATATTAGTCCTGATTATGAGGACACTTGGTATTGGCAAGATGACCCAGGGGGTTATTATACGGTGAAAAGTGGATATAAACGCATGGTTGGGGACTTTGTTGGCGGCTCCGGGGACTTTGACAATTAGTTAGCTTTGTGGAAAATAAAAGTCCCCCCGCCCCCTCCCCCCAAGTGGAGGAATTTTATGTGGAGAGCACTTTCTGATATTCTTCCTACGACTACTAACTTGCTTATAATGAGAGTGAATGTAGATCCCTCATGCCCTATGTGTGGGCTTGATCATGAAAGCTCCATGCACGCACTCATCACTTGTGATTTTTCAAAGCTTGTTTGGCATGAATCATGCATTCTTATCTAGGGGGTGCATCGATCGGTTCAGTTCGGTTCGGTTTGGTTCGGGTAGGCGAATGGACAACCCTATTGGATATCGTATATTATTATGTAAACCCTATTTCATTCTATAATTTAAGAAATCTAATCGGTTTAGTAATTATCGGATGGGGTCGGTTCGACCGGATATCCGATTTAAATTCGATTATAGGATATTAAAGACATAACTAAATAATTGAACAAAACACTTTAAATATAAAAGTAAAAAAAAATATTACAAAAGAACATACAAATTACATCAATGCAAAAATTACTTTTCCAGTGAATCTGCAATATTACACATTTACATGCAATTACAGATGACAATAGAGTTATCATTTATACAAAAAAAACATACTAAGTTGTCATCTGCAATTACATGCAATTAAAGATCTGAATATACAAAAGTACAAAACATACTAAGTAGTAAGTTCAGTAAGCTGTCATTGGATTAGGGATGACAATGTGCCCCGTCCCCGTAGGGAATGGAACGGGGACGGGAAAAAATTTCGGGGATCAGGGACGGGGACGGGGATAACCCTCCCCGCCCCGTCCCCGAAAGTTAAAAACAAATTAAAATTAATAATATATAAAATATTATTTTAGGATTAAGAATATTGAATATTCGATGTGTATACATTGGATTATGTTTGAATATAATTCTGTGTATTGTACTTCTGTGTATATAACAACAATAAGTGAATATAATTCATAATGTTTGAATGTTAAACTATTTTTAGTTTATATTTGCTCTTTCGGATTGGAATTTGAACTTCATTAGTTTGTATGTTATTAAAAATAATTGAATTTAATTGTCATTTCAATTTTTTTTTTAATTTTAAAAAATTTTACTAGTTTCACATTTTGACTATGAGTTGACCAGAGATGGGGATTCCCCTTTCCCGCGGGGACGGGGATGGAGAATTTTTTCAAGTCCCCGCTGGGGACGGGGACGGGGAGTATACTCCCCGCCCCGCCCCGCCCATTTCCATCCCTACATTGGATGATCTGCTTCTGCAAAAACATACTAATTACTAAGTACATACAAATTTGAAATCTGCAAAAAAACCTACTTTTCCAATTTCCAATGTAGTTCCTAGTCTTCCTAGTTCCTATTTTCTTCTCTTCTTCTTCCTGTAAACACTCAAAACTTAAGCGAAGTTAGCAATAAGCCAAATAACCAATAACAATAGCATTATTGAGCAATAGAATATAATTAGACAATTATAAACTTGGCTCAGTAAGCTTTTTATCCATATCAAAGTTAGGATTAAGGGGAAATTGCTACAACATCCCCAAGAGGATAGAGCAACATACCAGCTAATCCCTTATTTTTCATATCATTGGTGGAAGGTTTCATCATGGTCACAATAATAAAAGTATAAAACATACTAAAATAGTAAAATGTGCCAGCTTACAAACAATGTTACAACTTACAATGTCAGCAACTAATTAAACTATTTACCAAGCCAGCGCAAGCAAGCCTTCATGAAAAATAGAAATACAGTATAAATGTATTACATAATACATTCAAACAGAAATAGCAGTATACAGTATAAAGTATAAAGCATAACATTACAGGAATTGTACAAGTGTAGAACCACCACTTCTTCCAGTTCCACTGCCACCATCAGTACCAACTTCTGCAACAACAAAAAAAAGAATAAAATGTAAAAATTATAAGGAAAAAAGTAAATAAAACTTGCAAGAATATTAGACAGTGTTAACGGTTTAATCGTTCAATGTGTTACCTTGTTCAAATCTCTCCAATTGCCTCCAGATTCCTCCAATTGCCTAAGGGGGTATTTGGTAGCCTAAGCCAATCCTGGAGTACATACCAAAGCTTCCACAATTTTAGGAGTTAATGAACTCCCTAAAAGGATCGAAAACCCTCTCAGATGTACTGAAGGGAGATTCTAAGGCAACAGTACATATTGGTATAGCTAAAACCATCCCTAGCTATCTTAGAAAGGATGGGAAATCTTTCAGCATTAAACTTCCACCATCTAAGTATGTCAAACGAAGATTCCTCTTCAACTATTGCCTCAGCAAGGTAAATTTCTAACTCTGTTTTTTTCATTCCCCCACTCTCCAATCTTTGTTTCGTAATCTGTGACTTTAACAAATGTTAAGGCCTCCCAACTATAGAACTATGAAAAATCAGTAGGAGTACTGACAAAACCAGTAGTGGCAGAAGCATGAGTAGAGGCAGCATAATCATTAAACAACTCTTTCAAGGCTACAATCACTTTCTCATAGTAGGGTTTACCTTTACCTCACCATACATGTGATTCATCTGTGTTGCCATGTACTCTAACTTGTCTCTGGGGTTTAGAATGTTTGCAAAGAATATCATCAAGTTCATGTTTATCCAATATCCCCCCAATATTTCTCAAATTTAGCCTTCATATTTTCTCCCATCAGTTTCACAGACCCTCTAGCTTCCACCCATGACATTCAAGAGGCATATAAATCAGAAATTTCAGAAAAGAAAGGTGTTAGACAGGACATATAAGAACCTGAAGTTCTTATTTGTCATATCATAAAAACTTTCAAGATTCGCACTAAACTCTCACAGACTTCCCAATCAAGAAATTTAGGAACAGAAATAAGACAAATCTGATTTGAAGGAACTATTCTCTTTCTTCAAGTGACTCAACGACGCTTTGCTCATAGGTGTAATCTGCAGATTGTACACAGAAGTATGTGAGAGTTCCATCTGGTTCGAACATTCTAGACACAAAGAAAATTTCTGTTCAATCCCATTCCACTCATCCAAGAACCTAAATGTTCTTAAGTCTAGCAGATGAACTCCTTCACAGTATCTTACAACCTTCCCTACCTTCCTTCCACAGAAGCTCAGGCATGGTTTCAGGCCATCTTTGGACACCAGTGCAGAATATGGAATACATTCTCAATGTGAACTTATACTTGCCTTCCACAGTAGTATGTTCCCAAGACTCAATTCTTTTAAAAAAAAAACCTATAGCAGTGTCGTTAGATGAAGCATCGTCTACTATTATACTATACACATTCCTAATCCCCCAATCAAGCAAACAGGTTTCAAGGACTTTTGCAACAGACTCACCCTTATGTGATGTAAAGGGACAAATGAGATAATCTTCTTATGAAGCTTCCACTCTTCATCTATAAAATGGGCACTCACTACCATGTAGTTAATTCCCTGAATAGAAGTCCAAGAGTCAGTTGTAATACTGACTCTTTGAGTGTTTCCCCTAAAAAAACATTTCAACTTTAGTCGTTCCTCTTCATAAATCAGATTGATGTCCCTACTAATTGGCCATCTAGATGAAATCTTAAACCTAGGACAAGCCACCAGAATGAACTTCCTAAACCCTGGACCCTCCACAAATCTAAAAGGTAGTTCATCTATTATAATCATTTCAACCAAGGCCTCCTAAATAGCTTCCTGGTTAAAGACCCAAGTTCCTAACTCACCAACAGTTGCAGGAGATGCATCAGAATTTGTAATAGCCTGAAAGGTTAACAATGATTGTCTAGTGTCTTTAGAGTGGGGTTTTTTCAGACAGCTAACCATGTGATTTCTCAAGGATGTAGTACCAGTTTTTTAGATTGACATTGATAAATTTTGGCACAATATATACACTTGCCTTGATAATAACACCATTACTATCCTTAATTTTTTCATAATGATCCCACACTGGTGATCTGGACTCAACAATCTTCCTTTCTTATCAAGAACTGCAGCAGTAGGTTGCACACATTCTGTTGATTATTTGTGTCAACAGTTTGGGCTTCCACCACTGTAGACCCATCAATTGAAGATTTAGAAGTTGACTTCCAGACTCTATGATATTTTTCATCTAAGTGAATGAATACTATCAGTATAGTGGCCAGTGGGAAACATATTGAAGAAAATCAGATAGTCCACAGAGAAGTGAGAGAAGTGACGGATGACTAGAGAAATCCAGAAATCAAGAACCACACGCATCAACCTACTTCATACAACTTTTCGTAAATAGTTCATACTTGGACTATTAAGGAATTAATGATTAAGGCGTCAAATGGACTCCATACATGCAAATAGTTGATAAACATAGCACACGATAGTAACATACAATGATACAGGAATACATCACAGATATAAACATTAATACACAACAAAGCAAATCCAGAAAACAGGAAACCATCGTCTTGAACCTATAGTTTACAATTACATCAATTATTACTGAGAATTGACAACCTTAGACCCAATTGGAGTAAAAATAAGAAAAAAGCACAAAGAACGAAAACAAGACAAAACAAATATAAACAACACAAGAATTAGGAAAATATAACGACGGAAAATAGAAGCGCAAGAATAGAATCGTGAAGCACAAACGAGCCTACAAAGCAATACGTTAGCAAGAAGAAAAAAGAGCTTACAGTACAGAAATTAAAATGAGAGAAAAGCCCGTCGATGGTGCAGTTCACAGCTGGGGGAGATTTACAATTTGGGGCTTCATTACCATTCCATCACAACATAGGCAACATGGCTTTATGGGCTTGAAGGGCATTCCACAACAAAAAATAACAGGGATCCCACACATTCATACATACTCAACCATTCCTGCTATATATGGAAATTGCACGATATCTAAGGGCACGATGGGCTTCCCACAAAAAATCAGCGAGACAAAGAAAAAAGAGAACAAAAGACAGACGAGCCACGCTCAAGGAAATCAAATAGATATACACATATGATATACTAACAAAATAACCAAAAACAAGGGAGAGATGAACTAATCATACGAAAAGACAATATAGAGAAACTTCAACCAAAGCGATGAACAATATGTCAACCAGACACACATTCTGTAAGATAACAATAGGAAAACCCAATAAAAATCAAAAGATAATCAAACGACAAATACAAACAAAATAAAAAGGACAAAAGTGAAAAATGACACATCTGAGAAAAAGATTACTACAAACAAGAAAAAAATTAGAACCATTGATCAACAAGATAACCACAGAATCATAAGAAACCCTATCAAAGTATCAAAAATGGCACAAATAAGGACAAGGGACATGCCAATCGGAACTTCTCAACAGATGTAACCATTGGTCACAGTCCACAGGAAGAGCATACGACACACAACCGCTATAATCAACCGCAGTATCAGCGCATGCAGTCAAGGAACAACAAACTCCATAAAAGACAGAGGAGTGGATTACCTACATCCCCGACAATAATAAATTAAGAACAATTCTGATCAACTACTGTCAAAAATATCACCCTCAGACTGTAATAACGAACTTAGAGGATTTTAGCTTCGTTTCTCCAAAGTTAAAGCCCACCAAAAAGAACAGAGAAGGTCTTCTACAAATTTACGAAAAGAAGAGCCATTCAACACCAATAAATCGATACTAATCCCACTGCAACTCGGGTGATTAAATGCACACGTGACAGTAACAAGTAAAAAAATAAGGGTCACCATATACAAATTATTTTAGTAATCCACTGAGAGATCTCACCACTCTTCGTCACACTCTCAGTCTGCCTTACCCCCTTCCTCATAAATCTAGAAGAGATGCTAGGAGAGAACGGGAGAAACTCAGAAACTGGAAAGAAAGAAGTGGAAGAACTAGGGTTCTCAGGAATTTCATACGAATGAGAGAAGGATTGAGACCAGCCGCCGAATGAACTATGAGATCTAAGTCGAAGTTTCTTAGGCAATCCACCGGAGTCAGGACCAAGGCAGCAAACTGAGCTAGGCGTTTCATCTACAAGCATAAACGCACAACAACATATAGATGACTAAATCTAAGCTCTACCAGCAGAGTCCTGCTGTACATAGCCCTCATAGGGATATAGCGACCTACTGAACCAAACAAGCGATAGATTGGAGGCATAACCCTGAAACTACCGCAAAGTTGACCATCAAGAGTTATGGATATTCGGTGCAATTTTATCTAACCCCATAACCTTGCGTATTCTGAACCAGGCAATTGCGTCGTCCTCCAAGAGCAGAGAGATACAGATTGCAATTTGGAAAACTGCACTGATTTCGTTCTCACTAGTGGTAATCACGTAAGGTGTTCCAGTTTCGATTGTCTACCCCAAAATATATGCCTCTATTTCACATCCGGAGGTGGTTTCGTGAATCCTCATCGCAATGCGCTGTGCTTATGACTGTCAACTCGGGCATACAGTCCTCGCTTTTGAGGTTTTAGACGGTCGGTTCCGTCATCTTTGTCACTACGTCCCCGATTAGGATTCTCATAATAATCTATTTGATGGTTGATAATTTAACTCTATTCAATCTACATGTCGGTATGATAAGAGCCAGTAATGCTAGCAATAATACTCCTGCACTGCTCTCTCCGCAGTCACTGTATGTCAACAATGCATACTGTTATGCCATACACCAAAATATTTACACCTGACACGGCTCTGTACGGTTACCGAGGCAGTCTTATGACGTCTTTCTGCTCGCGTAACTCGGAATTTGATCCAGACACACCACACCACTGATTCTGCTCCTCACACACCTGTGCGTGTTTACCTCAGCTAAAATGCTAAATTCTAACTATGTAGTCCGTCCTGTCATGTTGATGGGATAGTCCCTACGTTACTGGGCAGTAATAATTGTGCTGCTAGTTTTGACGCGAGTTGTGTGCGTAGGGTTGGTCTGATCGCCTCTTGTCATTACAGAATCCTTGATCTGCGTCTACCATATGAGCCTGTCTACGGTCGCCGCTGCGGATGTAATTTCAATTGCCTAATCTAGTATGATTGTCTCAGGTATCAACGAGTTGCACGTGATCTCCTCTGCGGTCATAGTCTGTTCACGGCGCGCGGGCGCCGGTGGCGGCGTAGCCTCGCCGGGTGCGTCCCTCCCGACCCGCCTATGTGATGGAGAAAAGCTGTTTCCGACGCCCAGTTGAGTGGTTTTCTAGACCCGACTTTACCTCTCCTCCCCTGCGACTCTTCTGCAGTTGTTGATCCTAAAGGTTTTCGCAAGCTTATTGGTATGTTGCAATATTTAAGCATTACTCGTCCAATTGTTTCATTTGCTGTGAATCGTTTGTCACAGTTTATGCATGCACCATCTGTAACACCCTCGTTTTTACCAACATTTTAAAACTTAATTTAAAGAGATAAACAATCTAATCATCCATTAAACAGTAAGCGAAAGCAAGTCTAAAACGGGGGTATTATGCCACACCTAAACAACATAGGTGCACAGGCTACACAAGTCTAAGTCAGAGTTCAACATCTAAGGCTCACAGGCCCAAAACAACTAAGGGAAAGTTAAAGCTATACTAGCTAAGAGTTTTCACTAGCGCGCCCATCATCTACTTAAGACTTGTAAAAGACAAGGGATGACACCTGGTCAGCGAATAAAGCTGGTAACCCACCAATACGCATTAAGTATCAATATAATTACATAGTTATAAACAAAACCATTTGGAACTGAGGAATACAGTATATAGAATTTGAAAACCATGAGGCGAGACAACAATCAATCATAACACAGTCTCAGCAAGGATCAAGACCCACAACTCAATCAAATAAATAGAGACCACAAACTCAAGCGACATACCACAACTCTAGATGCAACCTACCATTCACAAGGTAGAGTTCATCATAGACATACACATAAACAAGGAAATGCATCAATCACATAATAACAAGTTTATGTTCCAACCTTATACAGTTACACCTTAGTACCACCCTTATGGCTACCCCCGGCCTTATCACAGTTCCAACCCGTACCTCCGAGTGCCACCCTGTACTTCTGAGTCCAACCTCTTCCCGGTCTGGGACCATCGTCCCCCACCAAT
>VALG01016655.1:0-20132 GCA_009835305.1 Ipomoea purpurea | reverse complement strand
ATCATGTTGTGAAAAATTAGAATTCCAATAATAAACCATCGAATAGAGGAAATATTATAATGCCCATTTCAAGTGATAATCATTGGATCGAAAAAGTTTAAAGATTCAAGGTCCGAATCATTTCAAGAAGAGAGGGATGATGCAGCCAACATAATGAATGATCATCAAGATATCCAATTGGGGCATCACCAAGACCAAGTCCCAAACAATAAGACAAATACTCATTATGAATTCATACATGGAGAAATCCAAGTATCCATTTGCAAAAAAATAAAATAATCAAGGATTTTATATGTTTAGTGTGATTTGGGAGATAAATTTGCCAAATAATCTTTTTATTTGAGATCATCATTATTCAATTGTTTGGACTTTAAAGAGAAAACACTAGTTTGTATTTTAAAAGTGATTCTAAAATTCCCTTCAAATAGACTATATTTACAGAGCTGTTCTAAGATAATTTAGACTCTTTTTCCCATTTATTTAGGAGTACAATTGTGCCCTATACCTATAAATATGGCAGATCCAATCAGTTTTTAAGTGGGCTTTAATTCAATAAATTCTTAAGTTTTCTTTACACTGGTTAAAATTATGGCTAATTGTGGACTCAATTATTGGTATTCTGACTTAGACTACAATTGATTCGTGACTCGATCAATCTTAACTTTCTTCAACTTAATTATTCTGACTCGTTCTTGAAATCGATAGAAACTAGATCCGACCTATTGAATTGAAGATTGCAACATAGAGTAACTAAAGCTACGTGGATTCTTCATAGAGTCTTTGAGGATCGAGACAAAAAGGATTTCTCATGAACTAAGTATTTTTGATCCCTCTCTGTCTTTTCCATTTGAAGCATTATTGTCCAATATTCATCTATTTGAACCTTGGCCTAGGTCATATCAATTTGTATTCAGAGCCTAGTTTATCCATTCTTATCGTACAACCATTTTTTTTTCTGTCTATTCATTATAAAACCTAAAAAAAAATCCTTTTTGCATTTCTGGATTGTGGTCTTGAATCTTGATACATTTTCTCAGTTTCTTGAAAAACAATCCTGAAGATTTTCCCTTTTTCCCGTTTCTATATCAATGAGACCTCACACCTCCCAAGATCCATATTACCGGTGTACAAGGTCTGTAAGAAAACAACCCAAATCTCCCTACTAATGAAACGCATTTACGCGCAATCACACCCGTCCATATTCCTGTTCTGTACTATTTCACGAATGACCTATATCTAAGATCCACTAAGTTAGTTTTTATATGACTTTTGTAGTGTATATCTTTTCTGGAAACTTTATATATTATACATCTGATAATTTTACGTTCATTGAGATATTGATCTTCGAAGTATAGCAATGTTTGCTTTTTTCTGGGGATTCTTGAAACTTCTTGATATGTTTTGAAGGGGTTTGTGGATCTTCTTCGTCCGAATTTTTTTTTATATTTACAGTAGTATGAGGACTTATCAAAAAATATCAAGAAAGTAAAAAAAATAAATAAAAATAAAAGAGAAAGCAAAAGAAGAAATAAAAGGTTGGGAAAGATAAGGTTGGTAGGAAATCTTGGTGGTTAAAGAAGGAAAATTATAAGGTTAGGTTTCTTGATAGATTCCTATTTGGTTTGTATAGTCTGAACCTCCTTTAAGCTTCTAAATCTGTCTCTATCTTTTATATTGGTCTTGCTATCTTTCTGTCATAACTTCTTCTTGTTTCCTTTTATTCAATCTTATTTAGGTTCTTGCCGTATTATCCTTTTCTTGCTTCCTTCCTCTCAATTTTATTACCTATCTCGCGATACACCCTTCTGCTCAAAGGCTTGTGAAGTCTTCCAAGGAACTTTTCTTGAACTTTGAGGTTGAATCCATATCAACTTGAGTAACAGACAAGAATTTTCCTTTTGGAAAAAGGCTTGTGAGAGTATCTGCCACCTTGAGAGATATACGAGTGGAGTCTGTGTGTAAGAGTTTGTAGTGCACCCCAGAGCTATATAATCTACCTATTACCTGTGAGCTGAGAATAGAGAGGAGCGAGCCAACTTTTTTGGTTTCACTAACATGAATACTCACATATCTTCTTGTTTTAGATTTTTTTACCATCTACAGATGGCTGAAGAGGTTCCAAACACACGTAAGAGATTAGAGCAGAAAATAGATGCTCTAGCCTTTGCCATGGAAGGTTTAAGCACTCGAATGACTAATCTAGAACAACACCCTAAGCGAGTGCAACTGCCACTCTATACTAGGGGAAACATTCATGGAAAGGGATGCATTATCGTTATCAATTCGGATCGTTGTATGAATTTAGCTAGTGCAGCCATGGTGACTACCTTAAGTTACCTCTTATCAATCACCCCCAACCATACAATCTTATTGATACAGGGGATGTGAGAGTGACTAAACAAGTTTCTATTCCTTTTTGTATGGCAAGTATATGATGAGGTTTTATGTGATATTGTGCCAATGCGTACTGCACATGTTTCACTTAGAAGGTCATAGCAACATGATAACATTTTTATTATAATGCACTCAACAACACATGCAATGTCACCTATAATAGATTTATTTTCATGTGCTAAGTTTCTACTTCCAAAACAAGTACGAGAAATTCAACTGAGATCGAAGCAAGCTCTCAAACCAGCCTTGAAGAAAGAAGAAATCAAAGAGAGCAAACTGGAACCTCCACGTTTAGAATTGAGTCACAACTCCAGTCCTCTAACTTAGATTGTAGCCAAACAAAGAACCGCTATCAGTGGTACAGTGGAAAGAACCAGCAGAGCTATCATAGTGCAGCCTCGCTTGCTAACAAAAAATATAATAAGCAAGAGAAAAGAAGGGGAGTAACTATTTACCACTTTTATTTCAAAGCATGCATTAAATTCTCTAGATTTGTTTGCCATGTTCTATTAATGACCTACTAGCTAGATGTGTTAGAAATTTGTTTGCCTCCATACATCCAAGATTCCTTAATTTTGATTTTACTAAAACTCTATTGATAGAGGATAAGGAATCACTTGGAATTTATAAGGCACATTTGAAAACTTCTTATGGCAAATACTACTTGCACAAGGTTTTTGGTTCAAAGTCAATGGGATTGGCACTTTTTGCTTTGTTTTGAGCAATGATTTAATTGTTGATTCACATAAGGGACATTTTGATTTCTAAAGAATGATGTTTTGCATAATTTTCATTGGCCAAAGAAGAAAAAAGATGTAGAATCTTATGTTCAGAATTGTGCTACTTACCACCATAATACATCTAAATATTACTTGATATTTCCATGAATTTTCTGTTTGATTTTACCTTAAGATCTAGGAGGAAAGATTTTGGGCTTGTTGACAATTCAAAGAAGATGCCTAAATTTAATATGTCTCATTTTGTTGAATTTTACCATCCAGAATGTTTAAATTCCATGATGTGTCATTATACTTAATTGCCTGACTTGTTGATTGTAGGATTATGATTGGAGCGACTCGTGTCAAGCATCCCAAGAAAAAGTTCCATGAGCGTAATAAAACAGAATGTGAGCTTGCTACTTTGTCTTTCATTGAAGATTTTGATTCGAGGACGAATCATTTTCAAGAATGGGAGAATAATAGCAACCAGTACACATGGAATCCAGAAAGGGTAAATAGTGGGCTCATCACAAGCCCCATAACTACATCCTTAAAGCATTAATGGTGGAAGAAACAAGAAAGTCCAATAAAAATTCAATTCGATAGAGGAAAGTGTTATAAGTGACCTATTTCAGTGATGTCACAGATCGAAGAGAATGTTTAGAAGATTCGAGGTCGAATCATTTTTCAAGAAAGAGAGGATGATGCGGCCCAACATAATGAAGATCCATTAAGAGTACAAATTGGGCCAATCACAAGATCCAAGGCCCAAATCAGCTTTATTATTTGTGGTTATCATTATTTTAAATTGTTTGGAATTTAAAGAGAAAACACTAGTTTGTATTTTTGAAAGGATTCCTTAAATCCCTTTCTAAATATGACTATATTTACTTGCTTTCTAGATTAGATTTAGGAATCTTTTTGTATTTAAAAAGGATTCCTTAAATCTTTTCTAAAATGGACTATATTTACTTGCTTTCTAGATTAGGTTTAGGACTCTTTTTCCCGTTTTATTTAGGATTACAATGTTGCCCTATACCTATAAATAGGCACATCCATATCATTTTTGAGGAGGCTTCAATTCAATAAAATTCTTAAGTTTTTCTTTACACTTGTGTAAGAAACCTTATGGCTAATTGTGGACTCAGTTAGTGGCTAGTCGTGTACCGCCTAGCAAATTGATTCGTGGACTCGAATCAATCTTACTTTCTTCAACCTTAGATTTAGGTTCCTGGACTAGTTCTTGAATTGAAGGAAACTAGGGTCGACTCTAGTTGATTGAAGATTGCAACATCAAGGTACTTGAAGCTACATGGGATTCTTCTACGTCTTTGAGGATTCGAGACAAAGGGTTTCTCGTGAGGTCTAAGGTATTTTGATTCATCTCTATCTTTACTTTGAGAGCATTCTTGGGACAATATTCCATCTTTTTTGAACCTCGGACTAGGTTCATATCAATAGCTCCCGTTGCTTGTTTTTCTTCATATTTATCTCCAATTGCATGAAGATTCTCTTCAACTCTTGGGGTTAGTTTAGGTCTTGTAGACGACGATGCCAATCAATTCGAGCAAGAACAGCTACAACTGGCTCTAAGCCGCACGTGGAGTAACCTTCTTCATCATGTTCTTCGGTTGACTAGATAAGCACACAACTACTTTACTTCTTCGCAACAAAAGATTCTTGCTACTTCTAACTTTCTTTTCTCAAAATCAAGGATCACAAAAGCAAACACACAAACATGATATAAGCATAACTCTTATACTTATCACATTAACAACTTTCACATAATTTTCAACTTTTAACTTTCAACTATCACTTTTCAAGATTAATTGCAAGGCTGAACAAACCAACTTTTTAACTAACAAACTTGGTTTCACCAGATAGGTGCACTCTTGATTTGAAGGAATCAGACTTCACAGGGAAGAAAGTAAGAGGTTTCTAAATTTGAAACTCGAGAGTACTATTGGTTACAACCAAAATCATGACTATCAAAGTCACGATTTTCCAAGATTCAACAAAGTCTTGTGAAACAAAAGTTGTGGATCGAATTCCAAGGGAAGGACACCATAAAGAATAATCTCAATGAAATAACTCAATACTAACGGATTCTAGATAAAGATGCAATAAGGATTTAATCTCAAGCAATAGATCAACACTAGTGAATTCCAAATGAATATATAAAAGAAAGATGTCTCGAATTAATAGCTCAGAAGCTCAATAGCTCAATAACAAGGAAAGAATGCCACAATGAACGATCTCAAGTCTATAGCCACAGAATTCGAGAATGTAAAAGGACACATATTCAATAAATAACTTCTTCAAGAACAAAATACTTTCAAGAATACTTATCAAATATAAGCTCATAGAATAATTCAACAAATACGGATTCCAATGGCATAACAACTGTAACACCCCGTGTTACGGCCTTAAACCCAGACTAATTATTTATTTGCTTACCATTAAAAGAGATTGAATTCTTTAAATTAATTAAGAAGGTCCACCATGGATCATGGACCCTTATCCATAAATCAAACCCTCAGTCCCATAAGGAATAAAATAAGTGAATCCTTACCATTCATACTTTAGTTAGGACTCTTAAATATATATAAGGACCTAGGAGGCACCTAGAATTACCACCACAATAGATTCCACCACACAAGAACGCCAGGAATTCCGCTGTCACAGAAGTATGAGAAATCACGAGGAAGAGATCTTAGAAAAAAACCTTAGTAGCCAACGATTCTAATTAAGACTAAGAGGCAACCCATGTCTCAACAAAACCTATATCTTTTCATTGGCTCCCTTGATATATGATTCTGTGCTCGAGTCTTGATAAGGCTTTGCCTAAGATTTATATCGTGTTTATGAGATGATCTTGTTGTTTATGTGTTAATCTTGATGCTTATGTGATAATTGATTTCTTGATTCTATGAAAAATTATATAAACGATCTTGTGTTTTAATTCTGTCTAGAGCCCTAGGGTAATAAACGTTGATATGAACCTAGTCCAAGGTTCAAATAAGATGGAATATTGTCCGAAGAATGCTCTCAAAGTAAAGATAGATATGGATGTGCCCTATTTATAGGTATAGTGCAACATTGTAATCCTAAATACAATGGGAAAAAGAGTCTTAAATCCAATCTAGAAAGCAAGTAAATATAGTCATATTTAGAAAGGGATTTAAGGAATCCTTTTCTTAATACAAAAAGAGTCATAAACCTAATCTAGAAAGCAAGTAAATATAGTCCTATTTAGAAAGGGATTTAAGGAATCTTTTCTAAAATACAAACTAGTGTTTTCTCTTTAATTCCAAACAATTTAAAATAATGACAACCACAATAATAAAGCTGATTTGGGCCTTGGATCTTGTGATTGGCCCAATTTGTACTCTTAATGGATCTTCATTATGTTGGGCGCATCATCTCCCTTCTTGAAAAATGATTCGACCTCGAATCTTCTAAACATTGTCTTCGACCTGTGACATCACTGAAACGGGCCACTTATAATACTTTCCTCTATCGAATGAAATTTTTATTGGACTCTTCCACCATTGATGCTTTAAGGATGTAGTTATGAGCCTTGTGATGAGCCCGCTATTTACCCTTACTGGATTCCATGTGTACTGGCTGCTATTAGCGTAAAGACGAAGGATTAAAGGTTCTCAATCGTGAAGAAATGAAGTGTGAATGTTGATGCAACCAGAAGGAAACAAATTACGCCAAGTGGATGCTTTCAAGATCAATGGTGAAGAAACCTTCAAAGATCAAACTTGAAGACTAAAGGTTAAACCAAAGAGTAAGAGTAAACTCGGGAAATAAATGACTTGGAACTTAGGATTGGGTTACACAAACAGAAGGCGGTACCATCTACCTTTAAGAAAATAAGAAGGAGATGAGCTAGGAGTTGTGAACTCCAAAGGTGTGAAAGTCTAAGATGATGGATGGTAACTCTGGGCTATGAAAGATATAAAGATAGTAAGAAGCGTTGTCAGTAAGTTGTGGGTTCCCATGATGTGTGAAGAAGTTAAGGAAAGAACTAAGATAAAAGGGACAAGTAAAAGAATGTAAATTTAAAGGAGATAAGTGTAACACCCCCACCCCCGCAAAACAAGCTATAATAAAAGTCTTAATGCATGCAGATATCATAACAAAACACTAGCACAGCGGAAGATAAAAGGTAACTGGATAACATAAAATCAAAAACAGGGTGTTATGCCACGCTTATCAACATGATAAATGCTACATCCAAATCTGCATGGTATACATCTATCCAAAAACTCATAAGTCTAAAAACCAAATCGGCTCACAGCCGTACAACAAGGGAAAGGTACTACACTATCTGGCACTAGACATCGCGCTCGACTAGACATCACCCGTAAGAACAAAAGATAAACATAGGACGACCCGATCAACGAATAATGCTGGTAACCCAGCAATACATGTGAAATAGCATACGTAAGTAAGGTATAATGTAACACCCCCATTTTCATAATCAAATTTTCCTTACAATTATACTTTCTTAATTGAAAAATTCACTAATTACATAGCGGAAGCATTAACTAACCAAAAGAAATGGGTGTTACCGCCATGCTCAGGTATCTCTCTTAAACCCAAACGCTAAGGCTAATAATACAACTTAAATTGAATAATCCAAATTCAACTTAATACATAAACTGTAATCAAATTTTCCTTACAATTATACTTTCTTAATTGAAAATTCACTAATTACATAGCGGAAGCATTAACTAACAAAAGAATGGGTGTTACCGCCACGCTCAGGTATCTCTCTTAAACCAAACGCTAAGGCTAATAATAACTTAAATTGAATAATCCAAATTCAACTTAATACATAAACTGCAAATAACATTACAACCATTTACTCTCAAAATATCAAATCTCCAATGAGTCAATTTAATTCTTGCTCAACTTGAATTCATCCCAAGTTCCTTTATCCATGTTCACCTGTAAAAATTATTTGACACAAAAATAGAGAGTAGACAAAATTAGCATAAGCTAAGTAAGTTTCACTTCACCATGTAAAATATAGGCTTGGATTTTATATTTTCAAAACTCATAATTTTTTTATTTTCCAAAATACATGTGGAGTTATACTTTTCCCTGTATAGAGAATTAATATTTATAAATGGAGAATTAACAAAACATCATCAAAATCCACATAGAATCTAGATTAAAACCTATGTGCACACCCCAGGGGATTCCAAGCCACTGGGTAGTATATGATCCAAGTAGTCAGGTTTTCCTGCTGCTACCACTCAAACAATTTGGAAACTGGATCATAACCTAAGTGATACACCCTCATGGATTCCAAGCCAACGAGTAGTATTAGTCCAAGTGAACACTACTTACATTTACTGAACACACACACTGTACATTATTTTCTCAAAATTTCACTAATTTCTCCACAGAATAATACTTTTCTCCAAAAGAATACAATTTTCTCTAGATATATAATTTTCTCCAAATACACTTTTCTCAAAAATACAATTTCCTTCAAAATATACAATTTCTCCACATGATTTGTCCAAAATCAGTTTTACTCAACAATATAAAGGTAAATAAATTTCACCACATGTATATGCATCAAAATTTTCCAAGCCAACGATTTACAATCACCACACAATGGTACCTTTATCGATAAATGCACTCGTGTCCACATTAATAGCATATAATAGCAATACTTATAATATTCGGGAAATTAATAGTTTTAGTGAACATGAAGTCTTACCCTTCGAAACCAAATTTCTATGAAACACTTAATATATCATCCTAGCAACTTTGATTGGGAACCTGCAAATTAATCAAACCTAATAATATATTATATTATTATTATTATTATTATTATTATTATTATTATTATTATTATTATTATTATTATTATTATTATTATTATTATTATTATTATTATTATTATTATTATTATTTTATTATTATTATATTATTATTATTATTATTACTCTTTTAATAGTGCTACTGGAAACTAGAAAATACCATCACTAACATCTAATAACCACAATCATTACCTCATCATCTCGTGATTACCAAATAATCTTAACATCAACATCAAAATATCATCATTCACAAATCATCATCCTCCATCTCTGCCCCTATTTATTCCGTACCAGTTCATCATCATCATCAAATATTAAACATCAATCTAATCATCATATTATCCTTATCTAAAATCATTCTCATAATCAACTTAAACTAACAAACAAACCTCACTATTTTTCACCCATCCTCATGGGTGCCGTCACCATCCCCTTTCACCCTCATCTTAATTCCTCGGCGAGGTTTTGGGACGCAGCAAGTGACGTACGGCATCGTCAACACAGAAGAAGAAAACGGCGGAGGCAGGTGATGGAAGTAGCAGAGACCTACAAGAGACCAAATAAGTTTAGGGTGGACTAGGGTTAACTTTGAGGTATATATAGTATATATATATATATATAAATATTATATATATATATATATATAATATATATATATAATATATATATATACATATATATATTAATATAAACATTATATTATACTATTATATAAAATTAGGAATAATATAATAGGAATTACGAATATATTAAATATGTATGATACTTAGTATTGCCGTCGTAAACATCATTCCAAATAAAGGGTTGAAACCCCAACCTAAGGAGCCCCCCACACCCAATTGCCAATGTAAACATACACATATATATAGAATTACATAGGATTAACTTATATATAATTATGTAGGATTATATAGGATTAGCTTGTACTGTAGGGATGTATATATGTATAATGTATATTAATTTGGTATATACATAGGATTAGGAGATTATTAGGCTCAATATCATAATATTAATATATTAATATATCAATATCAATAATAATAATAAGCCAAACGTGGAGCCCAATAAAATAAAATTAGGTAACAAGGATAGGAGAATTAAATAAAATGAGCTCTTACACACATACGGTCCTCGTATAGTGCCTAGGAAAATATGGGGTATCACATATAAGCTGTAAAGCCATTTTCGAAACGGAATACATATATATAAGTACAAAACCAAGAGGTCAAAGCCAACATAAGACTCAACACTCTCACAAGCAACGCGGGAACACATCCTAAGACCACAAGAACAACACGACTCACAAAAGACTCAAGGCATGATCTATCATCACTCAATTGATCAAAACCCGACAAGTACAACGCGAAAGAATAAGACGCACACAACCGGCAACACATGCCAAAGCCACACCTCCCTTTGTGACTACACACGTCACAAAGAGAAGAACACACAACACTGGCTACAATAGCCCTCGCGACATCACCAATCACGAGTTGGTATGCCTGCCTTATGCCTTGTTCCAACCTTATGGCTACCCCCAACCTTGTATCTTCTTTCCAACCATTACCTCCAGGACCCCTATAATTCTTAGTCCAACCTTTTACCTCCCGGACCGTCGTCCCCCACCAACGACCACCAACGAGACCACCAATTTCATAGTACACAACGTACCGTACACACACACGGCAACACATGCCTTTCCAAGAAATACGTGGACCCATCACTCAGGCCACAACTCCATAATCACGTCACGGCCACCACGAGGACCGCTGCAATACCTTGGTGACTAGTGTCCCATACCACTAATCGTGCAATCCAGGTAAAGCCACACCACCACACCTCAACAGGAATCAATTAACGGATCATAATGAAGGTATGAAACATACTTGATCAAGGAATGGGTCACAGCCCAACAACAGCAACGATGAATAACACAAGTTATCATCAACTCATCGGAAGGTACAAACAATACACACGCTAGCATTTAAACACCGAACTAGCATGCTTATCAAAAGGATAAACCAAAGGTAGTTCCGAAGAACACAAAAGACACTTCACGGTCCAAAGAAACACAATGTTGAACACTTAGCACGATTCAAGACACCAAAGTCCTACATGGATACCTACCATATAGTTCTAGACATACGAAACATCAAGAATACACTCAAATAGTTCCACAAAAGAACATCGGGAATTCAAAAGATCAAATACCGAGTCAAAAGAATCACGGGGAACAAATCCTATCAAATCACCACTGTGTTCCCCGCGGGTAGACCCACGGGTAGGCCCCTACCCGTGGTTCTGCCCGCGGGTACACACCCACGAGGTTAATGTACCTGCGGGTGGGCGGCGGTTAGGGCTCTGCCTGTCGTTCCGCCGGCGAGTACATCCATGTGTCCAAATAATCCCTTCGGGGATTTTCAACTCCAAGCTCAAATTCAAGTCCAAAACATGACAAAGCTCACCCAATACAATAAAATGACTTGAATCATGGAAAATGCCAACCAATGGAACAAAAGAACCCTAAACACATGCTCTAGATATTCATTTTCACAAGACAAATGCATAAACACTCACATTTCATAGCAAAACACAAGTAGAATCCAAGAAATCACATATAGGTAAGCAAAATAGATTTTGTAGAGCATGGATTACCTCTTATAGACTAAAAGACTTCACTTTACACCTCAACAAGCTCCTCACAAGGCTTACTTTCCAAACCCACTTCAAGAACAAACCAAAAGATCATAAAGATCCTACCTTTAAGAAAAAGACATCTAAGATGGAACCAAAAAATACAAGATGGACTTAGATCTTACCCTCCTAGATGCCCAAATAGGTGAAAGGTTGAATCTTGGAAGCAAATCTTGAAGTCTTGGCAAGGTCTCAACTTAGCTTGGAGGAAACGCTACTCACCTTTCTAGAGAGAAGGTAGAGTTAAAGTTTTAGAAAGTGTAAGGGATGAAATGAGGATGTCTTCTAGGTTAGGTTACAATACTAACACTTGGTGAAAGGTCAAGAATGCCCTTAATAACATTTAGAAAGTGTAAGGAACAGGGGAACTCCCTTCAAAGCTCAAGGTACAACATGACTTTGAAGTTGACTAGTCAAATACTAGTCCTCAAGTATTAAAAATCAGGATTTTAGGAATTAATTCCTCAATTAATATAGGATTAATTACTTAATTACTCCATGGATTGAGTGTGGATTTTTGGGGTGTCACATCCTCTCCCCCTTCAAAGAAGCTTCGTCCCCGAAGCTTGGGTACGACGAATTAGAAACAAACGGTGATAGGAAACAACATTGTGACAAGAGGTTCAAGAACGAATCCTTTTAGTCAAAACTCAAAAGATTCTACAAGGATTCCAAACAAGAAAGAAGGCATAACAATTCATGGATTGGCAAGAGCTTATCAAAGGAGTAGATTGAGCATCACGAACTCTAGTCTTAACACGAACTACTACTACGAAGCTAACTAAGCCTCAAGGCTACAAGCAAGGCAAGCACAAAAGCATCAACAAGCAACCAAACAACGGCAACAACGGCCAAAGAAAAGTAACTACAAGGAAGAAGGCGAACAAGGTAGCCACAGCTGCACACTAGAAGGACTCGCTCTCCAACTCCTCGGACTCTTCCTCGTCTTCTCCTCTATGACTCCAGCTGGCTTCGATCTGGTCTAGCCGGTGGTGCATAGTGACGAACTACGTCCTCGTGTAGGCAAAGCTTTCCTCGATCATGCGGTTCTGCTGACAAAGCAAAGCAACAACACGCTCTTTGTGCGACATGGGGTCGTGCTCCCTTGGTGCTAGCTTCTCTTCTTCGTCGGTTCTCTTCACTCTCCGAGTCGCTTTTTCAGCTTCAACGGCTTCTGGCGCTCCCACCTCATCCTCACAATCGGCTTCATCCTCAACTTTCTCGTCACTTCCCAAGCTCTGAACAGCGAGGCTCAACTTCCCGGCATGGATTCCAAGCTCAGCTGCTACTGCCCGTTCATCAAGTGCTTTTCTTGCCACTTCCTCAAGCGTGATGTACTCTCCATCATCAAGCTGAAACAGGTTACAACTCCGAAGGTTGGTGGATCCAACACTAGCTTTCCCACAGCCTTAGGAAGACAACCATCCACACTGACTCCCCTCCTAACCAAGATCCAGCTCAACACCATCCCGTAAGGTAAACTCTTCCGATTGTGATCCCGGCAAAACACCATGTGTTGCAACATCAAAGTAGCAAGTTGAACTTAACCCATGTTTTTGAGACAGAAGGCAAAAAGTGCCACTCCAACTTACCACATCAACTCCCATTCATCATTCGTATATGTCCCGTTGGCAACCGCAACATCACCATCACATTTCCACATCCATAAACTATAACCTCTTGGTTAACATCCTTTATAGCTCGCACTACAAACAAAGGATCACTATATCTTCTCCGCCCCTGAGCCTCTATGATGTGAAACCCACACAGTCTATAGCCGGAACACAAACAAAAGCCTTAATTCACGATAAAGTCACGGTTCAACCCCTCTCTGTTGAAATAGTGTTTTCTCCCTTATCCTTTAATATAATCCTCATATTCATGAGTAACACCAGGATTCGATAGCGAGAAGCCCGGGCGCGACCCGTCTAACCCTAGGCGCGAAAATCGCGAAAAGACCCTGAACGGCCCCCCAAACACTCCCATCGGTCCTTATCTATGAAACAAAAATCCAGCTTGAGTAGGTTCACCCCCACCATTCGAACCAACCTCCTCCTACAACATTCTCTATAGAAGGTGAAATCCCATAACCAAAGTTTCCACACCCCGTTTGCAAATTCTCTGACACACAATCCTAACTCCTGTGTAGTCCCATCTAATGATATCAAAAAATACTACATTATTCTCCCTTGCCAAAAATGACTCGCGGTGAAAAGTACCCGCAACTTATATTAGTCTCACTGTATGAGCCATAATCTCTAAAACCAGTACAACGCTACGGGCTATCTACTTAATCCCACATCTCATACGCCTCAATAAAAGTCTTACATATGCGAACCATATATCTATACCAAATCCAAAAGCTTCCTTTGATCCTCTTACAGCACCTAAAAAAACACTTTTCGGAAGTGGTAGTCTGGTATCCCACCCATTTCATATCTTGTTATCTAGCTGTAATCTGGAGATTTCTTAGCGCTACACAAACTATCTGTGGTAGTATGATAGTATTCGATACCTTCTAAAGTTCATCATACTCTATAAAAAAAAGGTGCCACAACTCCTCTTCTCCTCCTCACTTCTTCGATGCCTCTCTCTCTCTCTCTCTCTCTCTCTCTCCCTCTCTCGCGGTTGGTTTTTCTTCTATAGCAGCGACAGCGACACGCCAAGTCAAGTGTATCTAACTGCGCGGCGGCTGGCCGGCCCCCTGTGTCGAGCGTATAGCAGTCGTGGCCCCAGGCTGGTATGTGTAACAGAAGTTAGGTGGTATAAACTCTGTGATGTGCCTAATATATCTTCCTTCCCGGGCTGGGAATGAGCTTTCTCACAGAAATCCAATTCACAAACGACTCGAAAAACATATGAGGTATTGTAAGTCATCAACAGGAGTAGGGGTGGTTAGTTGTGTCTGTTATCTCATCAGTCTCATATGTGTAGATGCGTACAGCGAGAAAGATATAATATTAAAAGGGGATGATTTTATGTATTTGGAGGAACCAATTCGGACAGAAGAAATTGTGATTATATTGGGGCGGGATCGGGGTAAGAGATGCGGAGTTAGAAAATTCATCTCTAATCATAATACTTATATAGTCTCGATCTAAACATCTATATAAATGAATTAGTAACTGCCATAGCTACGAAAAAACTATACTCTTCTACCGTAGCTCTCTAAAGAGTTTTGCGTTTGCATCACACCAAAAGACCCTCTGGCGCCCTAGGTTGTTGAAATTACTACATTAAATCTAAAAAACAAGTTAGACTTCACAATTTTCACAAGCCATACCGGAGGACTATCATACCATAGCAAGAGCCAGAGATATTATCTATCTGTACAAATAATCATGTATCTTATTTACACAGTCGAAAGGTAGCAGGACTCTGTTATATATACATAAGACCAGTATCACATTGCAACGGGGTTAGATCTCTCTTATAGACGAATCAGCCACCACTGCAAGTTGAAGGACTTGTGAATTGGCCAAACGCACAGGACATTCAGCTGTAGCGACAAAATGAGATAACTAAACCGCTCATCAATTCATCGATCTAATATGAGTTGCCAGGCAACTTGGTGTTTGAAAATATGAAGAGTTCGTAGCAAGACATAACTGGTATTCGAGAATTACGATTCCGGTTTATGTCGTTTTTGGGGCAAAGAAGTAAGCGATGCCCAAAGGATCATATAAGCAGGCAAAAGAACGCTAAGCACTACGAGACAAACACGATCTGTCTAATCAGCCAATAACAAACATGTTTCTTAGTACGATGAGTCTGTATATTAAGCGGTAGGCTTTAGGATGAAATACGGGTTTACCCTTCGAACCAATCCGACTAGTCTCCATACCAAGCCCATAGGCACGACTCTTGCCGTGCTTGGTGAACGCCTCCGGAAGATCGCTAACACGACAGGCGCGCAGGCTACAACAAACGACTAGTCATTCGCGACCTCCCGATTCTCTACTACGTCCGCGATTGCTCCTCGCGGCTGCATCTCTGCAGGTATGGTGTCCAACCACGCATACTTCTTCTTCAACCGGCTAGCTTGGGGTCACCACTGTAACACGGTCGCTACTCGCGACATCTGGCAATTCTGCAACACCTGGATGCACGCACATGGCACATTATATCACATGCTTTCCGCGTGCACTTTCCCACCTACGGCAAACAACCGTCTTAGCTGACCCGATGCGCTCCACTCCTGACTAGGTCCTTGGAGAAGAAGGAAGACATGTGCTTGGCCGGAACCCTGGTCTTAAATTCTTAAAGGTAGAAGAACCTCCGCCCTCAGTCCCTTATTACTACCAGTATATCTGTCAATTCGATCAGCGGGTTCATGAGCTCCACGCCAGGACCTTATCTGTGTTTCTTGCGGGAGGACATTGCGATACTATATATGTGGCATCTCTTCACGGCTGAACTCTACCAGTCAACAGCTTATTCACTGACCTCATGGGAGATTCGGAGACATGAAACTTATTCATCGACTTTTAGCAAGTGTCTGTAGCTAACTACGGGTAGTCAGTATGTGTTCTCCACAATGTCGCCCCTCTCTCGTGCATAGATGATAGCCCTCTTTTGAGGGATTCAAGAGAACATGATCACCCTGGGTCTTGTATGCTATGAGAAGCATCTGTTCGCTCGGAATGGGCACTGCGCGCGCAATACGTCGGCGGATGGCTAGAACTTTCATCACTAGCTCTCTCTGTCATTAGAAGCGCTTTGATCCTTGCCTGTACCAAATTGTCCAGTATTACAATTCGAAGTGACTTATATTGAGTTCTTTCGCGCGGCTCTGTGCTAGAGCATCCCCCACGCCATCATAAAACTTGGGGCATATCTTTGGGCAAAGCGTAGAAGAAATGGTTGCCTAACTGTATTGTTACCATTCCAATGTATACTATTCATTCCTGACCTTACGCTGGGAATGCCAATCCAATGAGGAGTCAGCAACGGTGGAAGATTCTTGTGAATGTCAACCACCGCTCTGTTCATGCCACCCTCTTCTAAGACCACGGGTCTCCTCAGCCGACATTACAGGAAAATTGCGATGGTGTTTGAAGACCAAAGACCAACATCCGCCGATGCGACCAGGAGGAAGGCGCAGCAGCGGTGATTGGTTGGGTTCAACCAAAAGGCTTCACTGGAGCGTTGTGCAATGGTTGACGGCAGCTGGGGTATGAATAAGGGAAAGTTTCGTAGGGTGAGAGCCTGCTCCGTTGGTGAGTCGGGCATTTAGCCTGGGGATAACAGTTGTCTGCAGCTGTGATTGACAATCAGAAGGCTGGGAAAAAAACAATTAAGTTCTCGTTTGAGTCATGAGCTGGCTCTTGATACCATGTAAAAAATGTATAAATTTAGAACTAAAAATATAAAAAATAATAAAGAGACAAATAAAAAATAACCTTGAAATCCAAATATCGTTAGGGGGACAGGGAACGTGTAATAGCCACTCTACGTAGAGGTCAGGTGTCTGACACAGTGATAGCTTTACTTCTAGATCCTCACAAAAACATCGTATATACAAAAGAATTATACATAACCAGGTAGACACATAGAACCAGAAAGGGCAAACAAACCATATCGTAGTCTCCTGATCTTGCCGTGACCTACACAGTGCCCAACAATGAGTCTAGTTCTAGGAATGAAAATAAAGATAAACTATAATCTGTCTCAATAACATTAGGTATACTCTAACCCCACTCCAAAAGGTTACCAAACACATAAATATCAACCATTGTATCACCTCATTCACCCACTATACTTAGTACCACCCATATTGCAAACTAAATCTTATTTAATGAGCTATTACACGGTTTTAACAGGTTTTGAATCCAATAGATTAAATTTTTCTAAGTGTATATGATGACTGAAGGAGAACCCAAAAGATACCTACGCCCACTATACTCATATATTCTGTATCACTATAAATATTCATTATTCCAATAATATAATAATAGATCTATTATTGTCAAATACACTTGAAAAAAAAATATAACAGATTTATATTTATATTAGCAGAATACTTGTAAACCTATTGTAAAATCTTGAATAACATTAATAAAGAGAGAGGCGTAGTATCATAAGCCGACTACCTATCCCCCTAGAGGGTACTACACGCCATTACATTTGGTAATCACGCACAGAAATAGATCATCGACAAAGCATGAAGCTGTATAATGCACTTCAATCTCACAGCCACAGTCACTGAGATGCCACGGCATTTCAAACAAAGTTTCAACCGAGACATAAGAGGATACTATAACTGCTCTCGGAAACATCACAAGACTATAGATGTAATATAAAGCAAGACAGAACTCTCAACGTCGTTACAAGATTAGACCAACAGTAGAATTTTAATAAATATTAAGATTGAAACTGGACTGCATGTTACCAATATTAGTTCTCCAGTTCAAGAACATTTACCAACCAATAAACAACATTTCGCAAGAAACCGGATGCATCTGTATTCTCACATCACTAAAGCGCACTGCTAAGAGATATGTTCGTACCATGTATCCAACATACAATCGCTCAATGTGGTGAATAGAACTCACAAGAAAACTGATATTCTAGGGTCAGTCGCCATATAGGCTCTGACCACATTAGAGAGAACCCCGCAGCACACGCCTGTTCCCAACCGTATCCATAAAGCCACGGTGATACGGGGACGGATCTCGCAACCCGTACCGTATGACGATCCGACAACAATATTAAAAAAGAAAAAAAAGAAAAGCATAAATAAAATTAAAAAATGATAATACGGATCCGCAAATAAACAGCAGATTATCAACCCAAAGACACACAAGAAGCCTTAGGCCGAAGATCGCTGTGAGTTTTCCTGCCCTAATCCAATGGACGTATGTGCAAACCCGTCATTGCTACAAATGCTAAAGAGCGTTGATACGAAAAGTGCGATCATTGAAAGATCCAAGCTCCTCATGAGAACCGCATAACATCAAGCTGTACAATCATCTCATCCGCCTAGCCCGCTTGTGTGTTACCGGGTCTTGTGATGGCCGAGCTCCGGGAATAACCAACTCTCCCCTTGCCAGGACCCAAATTGGGGCATCCCCATGCACAACATAGGACACATAGCATAGCTGAGGGCGTCAGCAGGGCCCATATGTAACAAATTGGAAGGGCAGGAAACGGTTTTTGGGCTATAATTTTATAGTAGTCGGATTTAGGTAGTTATGAGCATACACCCATGGGAGTTTCGGTATAACGATGTGGTTGGATTATTATAATCCTAAGCGTGGGGACCATTTACTTAGCCTTGTATACAAATCCTTATATGAGATCGTATTCTATAACTCGTTTCTTGTTAATAACACACTCATTCATCAAACGATTATGCGATGCAACTAGTACTAACGACTTACGTCTTTTTAATTCCTCACGCGTTTAGAATTTAGGCTAACATGTTGATACGGAGGAAGAACATCATTAACACCTAGATCTAAATAAAAGGGTCAAGTAAACGTCATAAGATACGGAGTCCAAGTTTGAGTAATTTTGACACATCGAAAAAGGGATCGCTAACATGACATAGGGATTACATGATCAAAATACAGCCATAGCCGATGAATGTTGATCCCAAGTAATTGTTGTATTGCTGGTGGAAGATTATGTGGTATCGTGTTGTACGGCTCTCTCATCCCTTTCGGGATCTGGGGAAAGCTCACCTATCTCAAGCTGCCCGCCATGGCGGCGACAAGTTCCGGGCAGGCGCCTGCCTAGCTTGCACTAACCGCACGTCGTAATTACTCCGGGCCTGCTGGGTAAGGTCGGGTCCCCCCACCGCCATCAGCCTTACCCCCCATATGACTCTTTTTCATCAATAATAAGCCCCGGGACCTTTGTGGAGCGCCGAACCATGCCGTTCAGACACTTACTCTAATACAGCATAATCTGTACTGAGCGACAGCCGGTTAGAGTGTCATCGTGTTGCATGTCTGTGTGGTGTGATCTGTGCAAAAGCAAGCAAAGCATTTCACACATATCCTACTCATGCTTTTACAAACATAAATGAGTCGAAGCCACAAACATGGCGACATACCCACCCAACTACAATCAAGACCTTAACACATAGTCTGTCCGATGTGGTGTCACAGATACACTTAGGCTCTAGATAGTGTGTGTGCGGTGGTGTCGGGCTCGCTTACGTTTATCATAAAGACTGATAAAATTAACCACAATAATATCATCATTTGTGTGCGCGTGTCTATTATAATAATGATGAATTCTTTTGTTTTATACCTCAAAATCAACATTATAAATTTATTTGTCACACACCGCGGCGGAGTCATTGACTAATATTGTCCTAATGTATTACAAACTAGGTATTTTAATATCGTTTTTGGTTTTAATGACTACTAGCTTATTTACATTCTGTAAATATCGTGTTATAATACTTTCTCAACCTCCTGAAACACAAGAAGAGCCAATAACGACCTCCACTGAGGCTGCGGATACT